>OY757017.1:112533558-112632452 GCA_963580285.1 Lucinisca nassula | reverse complement strand
CTGTTCTCACGAATACCCACAATCTATGTGTTGAGGAGAAATATGATTATCAGAATTGTTATCCGAAAATGTTCAGTGTTTGGTGGTAAAATTTTCAATATAGATTGTATTTGAATAGACGTGTAATGACACGCTTCATGTGAGCAACGTCATTAGAACATATATATATATATATATATATATATATATATATATATATATATATATATATATATATATATATATATATATATATATATATATATATATATATATATATATATATATATATATTTGTAGTTTTCATGAAGAAAACACACCTATTCAAATATATTGGTAACATTTTACCATCAAAAACTGAAAAATTTCGTATAAAAGTCCAGATAGTTTTCTTATTTCTGCCCAAAACATAGCGAGGCGGTTCTAACTAGTACCCACAATCTCTGTTTTTCAGCAGAAATAAGGAAAATAATGTATACCACTATAAACCCCAGTCTAACTTTATAAAAGTGGGGACAAAATTATATAGGTGTGTTTCGTGATGTGAACAACAAACATTACCATAACACACCCGTGCGACATAGTGCATTTTTTCACATCTCCAAAATAGCCATTTTCCTGATGAAAATCCCTAAATTATTTCTTATAAATACTGCAAACATAGGTTGTTGGTGCTCCTTAGAACCGCCTCATTGAGGCGGTTCTAACGAGTACCCACAACCTATGTCTTGGAGCACAAATAATAGAATAATGAATACCCCCGTAAACCCCAGTTTTCTCTATATAAAGTGGGGTATACGGGGCTCTTCATTTCACGGGCTTGTTCACGTGATGGATGAGTATCAGCCTGCGCTTCCACGTCGTCTGTTCAGCACCTTAGTGTCCGCTGTTGTGATAGTATAATCACTTCAGTTTCTATATATTAAAATATAAGGCTCTTGTGTCTCATCACGAAAACACGCCTTTATAATATTTTGCCCCCTTAAACCCTATGTAAAACTGGTGTTTACAGAGCCGAGGGGTATACAGTAGTTTGCTAATTTCTGCATTAAAATAGATTGTGGGACAGCGCGATTATCTAATGAGATACCATAATCTATGTTTTGAGCAGAAATATATATAAAAAATGTCAGAATTTTTTATCTGAAAATTTTCATTTTTGGTTGAAAAAAAAAAACAACAATATATTTGAAAAGGCGTGTTTTCGTAGTGGTATCTGGTCGCAAAACCCAAAGGGATGTTTGTCGCGATATCAATCATGTTCTTGCAATATTTCAGATAACATTTGAAAAGCACTCATCTATACCCACTTTCTTGCAAAAAAATCCTACGAACATAGCTGTTTGATGCCATTCTTAAAGGGGTACGATGCCGAGTTTAAACAACAAACACGCCTAGTAAAATAGAAGTGGGATCAATGGTCAGGAATCAATACAATCAACTTACAGCTCCCATCAGAGACACCAAAGGGAAAGAAACACAAACATGAAACAACAGACCTAATGGAAACATCAATATGCGGCCGTAGCCCTCGCCCTTGCTCCCGTCGCGATTTAGAGCGGGTTCAATGTAAGAACCGCGGTAACTACTGTGACTAAAATAAGATCGAACTGTATTTGGTTAGAGGAAATGATGTCAGTTTAGTTTCCACGGTTCAACCAACGAGGATATGTTGGTTCGAACCATGGTTAACTGGTTCCAAGTTTTCCCTAAAGCGCTACAGAACACTAGAACCAGTTATTCCTTTCGTAGGCATTGATTGGTGGTTATAATGACGTAGGGGGAAGGTACAATGAAAGTAACAGCAACTGAACTAAACTCGACCGAACTTCCTCAAATAATTTGTTCAATCCGCATGAAGGCTTCCTACCTCATCAGTGAAACATCCCCAGGAACACAAAAATAATGCGACCACAGAGATTAAACAACGTTGAGGACTCTTAGGAGGCCTTCATGCGGACTGCTCAAATTATTTATCTAAATCGCGACGGAACTAAGGGCGAGGATTGTGGCCACGTAAAATCGATTTAAGCCCCCAGTGAAATTCGTTTCGCTGACCGTTCCAGGGCGGGTCTTCTGTCGCGGTTTATATTTGTTATGGTGTGTCTTTGGGTGTTTTTGACGCTTATACTATTTTGTTTTGGATAGTCAATTGACAATTTTGTGGGACAGCAACTGTCCTTTTGGCTTTCCGGTATTGATGTTCCCATAAGTGTCTGTTGTTTCATGTTTGTATTTCTTTCCCTTTGGTGTCTCGGTTGGGGGCTGTGGGTTAATTGTATCGATTCCTGGTCATTGCCACCACTTCTATTCTACAGCAAGAAAACACTGAAATTCTGCCACAAAAGACAAAAACAACAGTTAAACTCCGTTGGGCACGAGTCAGTGCGTACCATTTTGGTCATTTAGTACTCGCCTTTATTTCAAATTTGGTAATTTCGTACCTACTTTAGTCATTTTGTACCCGGATTTGTTATTTCATACCCACTTTTATTTTTTTCTTGACAACGCTTAATATAATAGCTTTTGGATATTTCGTAACGCATTTTGGTCAAATAGATAAATAGATAAATAAGTAGTTTAGGTCGGAGTACCAAAGCGATAATCCAAAATCATTAGTCCATAGACAAAATGGTATCAATGTTCAGATCAACAGACATGGACTCCAGAAGAGTGTAATCAGGCGTGTAGTAAGCATCACTTGATAAGTCGGCTTCGCCCACCATGCCCATCGACCCGAACGAAGAAAAGGTGTAAAAGCCGAGAAGGCTATGTCCGAGATTTCGGAAGTCTTCCTATGGTTTTCCATTGGCAAACATATCAGAAATTAATTCTGGAAATGGCCACATTAAATGACTTGAAACCCTTGAAAGATCGGGCAATGCTATTCTCAACAACATTCACTTTTGCATCAGAGAAAGTAGGTGTGGGCTCGAAAAGGACAAGCGGTCGATTTATATCTTTACTCTCAAAGAGGAAGGTAGATATAGCCAGATATTGCTGTTTTATTTATTTATAGTAACTAATTAAGGCAGGACTATGCAAAATGTATCTAAAATGTCATATACATAAGCTGCAAAATTTACACGGGGCTTAAATATTTGTGCCGATTTCGACTCACGACGCCCGGTTATCCCTTACAGCTTAAAGGAAAATACCAAACCACTTAGTTTAAACAATATTTTATTTACTTCTTTTCAATTACAGATACATAACAAGAATACAACATATTAGAAAGATCAACAGGATTTGTAAACAAGCAAGGTTGCTTATACTAATCATCTCCTGACCAATGCACTTAAAGCACTGATGCAGAAATGACAGTTGTCGAATAAAGCATTGCCCGACAGTGATTTCGTACCTTAGTCATTTCTTACCAGTTCGTACCCACTAACCACCATGTCGCACCAAAGACGTCATTTCGTAACCATTTTGGCCATTTCGTACCCAGTTATGAATTGACCAACGTGGTTACGAAATGACTTAAGCATAGTCAATTTGTACATTTTAATTCATCTAGGGAACAAATACTGCTGTTATAACGAGGGTCCTCGTTTTAGTTACATAAATTTGTAACCAGTATACTAGGGTAAAATTGAATATATGGGTTTCGAATGAACGTCTCCAATGCACCCTGAATGGCAATTGCCAATAAACGTTGCTGATAAACGACAAATTGACAACTGTCTGAAAACAAACCAAGTGCCTTGTCTTGAAAATCAGGATATCTTATAACCTTTCCCCCACTTTGTCTGATGAAAATGATTAATGCTCGATTAGCTCTTACTCTCACACGTTCCATAGCCTCTGTGTCATGAGAATAACGCCTACCAAGCTCAGGCAGAATTCTCGACCAAATTAATATAGTGTTTGGCATGAAAGACTTTAGCACTCAAAGATATATACAGGTATATAGCTGACGTCGCAGATGTAAAGACGATATACAACCTATGTCGTTACAGCAACATGCAACATAAAACATTTGGTGGACCTTGCCAGTTCAAAAGGACCTGAAGTTTCCTAGCACTTGCACCGACCATCACTACATATCATAAGGTACGAAATCACTGTCGACTCAAGTGACTGAAAGTCCATAACGTTGTAGACTAAGATTCCTGCCCATTGGCCTCCAGGGAACATGTTGAAATGCGTTTCTAATGGTTGATGATCCAACAATCCAAATCGTGGAATGACCTGAAATGCTTAGCTTACTTGTAAGCAGTTTGTGAGCGAATTTGATATTATATTAAAGTATAAATTATCATTTTAGTTGGCTTAATCGAGTAAAGATAAAGATTGTTCACCACATGATCCCATGGTTATTGGAAACGATAATATATGGATATAAACATATTTTTAAAAGAGTAAAAAGATTGCTCAGTGAAGGTGTACGAGATAAACATGCAAATTTCTGAAAATAAAAAAAAAACAACATGCAAGCACATACCTCCCATAGTTTGAGGTTTATGCTGAAATTTTGTCAAGCCGTATGTAGTTTATTCGTCAAGACTTGATGACTGTTCGAAACTTTATTTAACGCGAAAAGAACGATTGCTCTTTGACAAGAATTACATGCAGCTTTGAAGGTACAGTTTCTGCAATGCCATACGCAGACAAAGTTACAAATGGTGTGTTCGCAATAATAGAAGAATTTAAATTGAATTTAATTCCATGAATTTTCAATGATTCGAATTAAGTATTTATCTGCGATTTATCCATATTGCTCTAGCATCCGAAGAGTGGATACTCATACAAAGCGTTGGTCCAGATAAGACGCCGCAAAACGCTACGTTTGACAAAGCTCTACAAGACTCGTCAATCTCTGATGGGAGCAGTTGGTTAATTGTATCGATTCCAGAGCATTGCCTTCTCTTCTATTTCACTTGAAGCATAGGAATTTCAGTGTACAGTAGCCCCAAACTCCAGATACTGGACATTGGCCTGCCCCGATCCTTACTAAAAGATAGACGATTCTTTTCGTCATACATGGGTAAGGAAGATCTAGACGATAACCACAAAGCGTCCATTGCAGAACTATAATAATTTTCGTTATCATGTTGGTTTATTCCAGGCATATCTTGCGGATCGTGTTATAAGGTATTTGTCATTACGATAACACATCCGTGCAACATAGTGCATTTTCTCAAATCTCCAAAATGGCTACTTTTCTGATGAAAATCCGTGATATTTTTCTTGCAAATACTGCAAACATAGGTTGTGGGTGCTCGTTGGAACCGCCTCATTGAGGCGGTTCTAACGAGTACCCACAACCTATGTCTTGGGGCAAAAATAAGAAAAATAATGAATACCCCCGTAAACCCCAGTTTTCTCTATATAAAGTGGGGTTTAGTGGGGTATTCATTTCACGGACTTGTTCACGTGATGCTTGTTGACATTACTTTATCCATGCCAAACGAAAACAGGTTTTCGGGAATGTGTGCCCAGTGAAGTTTCAGATCAGACTGCACAAACAGAGCCTTCGCTGTACACTACATGGATAGTTACTGACTCAAAGCTTGAGGGTTGTATTGCGAATGAGTTTGTGAGCAGACTGATTTGAGACCTTGCTGACCGCAGATGCTCGAAGAACCATGGCCCAATTCATGATAACTATCAACAAACTGCACGGGATTTTAGGACCGTCAAATAAATCAGCAACTTAGTCTGTCGTCTGGTAATCAAGGGAATAAACGGAGTCATAAATAATGTAAATAAAGTATATCGCAAATCACAAGTTATGGGTCGATTTAAAGAAATCAAAATGATGCGCGTCTTCGCCAATCCCGTTTTTGCCAATGTGAGTTATGGGAAGACGCTGGCACCAACTTCTTGATGCTATGTGATGACAAACATCTTATTAAACAGGCGCGCTGCCGGTGTTACCTTTTAAAAATGCAATCTTCCTTTAAACCAATATACTTCTGCTAGAGGCTGAAAAAGGTACGCCTCATGCACAGAATGTACATTAAACATCAGCTAGAAATTCCAGTTGAACGAGCACAGTTTTAGAACACTGAAGCTGCCGAATAAAATAGTTCAACCACAACTGACCATCAACAAATACAATAACTTCATATAAAGTATTCATTTAATTACAAACTGCATGTCAAACCGTGTTGAGACTGATCAGTTGGCTTCTCTACACTGTTGCAAAAGCAGTGGCTGTCGTGTTCAATGGTTATGAGGTTGATTTCTCCAAGAAGAAACCAGGGAAAGCTGGATACTCTTTAGGAAGAAGCCGATGCAGCTGTTGGCTCTAAGAACAAACCAGGTGAAGCTCATGGCTATTTTCTATGGTAGGATCCCTTCACATGGACGAAGGCGTATCTTTCTGTGGGAAACTACACTGGCATTGGCATTGTTTTCGGAGAAATTGTTGCACGGATTAGTTGGAAATCCTTCATGCGGACTGAACAAACTATTTGTCTACACTACGACAGAACTAAGGGCGAGGATTGTGGCTACGTATCATTACGATAACACACCCGTGCGATATAGTGCATTTTTCACACCTCCAAACTGGCTACCTTTCTGATGAAAACTCCGTGCTATTTTTCTTATTTAAACAGAAAACATAGGTTGCGGGTGCTCGTTGGAACCGCCTCATTGTGGCGGTTCTAACGAGTACCCACAACCTATGTCTTGGAGCAGAAATAAGAACAATAATGTATACCCCCGTAAATCCCAGTTTTATCTATATAAAGTAGGGTATAGGGGTGTTCATTTCACGGACTTGTTTACGTGATGTAAACGATTTAAGCCACACCACGCCCCCCACCCCCAACCGCCCCCGTGTAAATATTACTGACCATTCCATGGTGATTATTCTGGTTTTTGTTGTAATTGTTCGACTTTGCATTTATGCATTGCTAATATCTTTTTATTTTGAATAGTCATTTGGTCATTTTGTTTGGAAAGTAACTGTGCTTTTGGCTTTCCGTTTTCATTATGTGAAATTGCTTTTTTTGTCGTAATGACCCTATCAAAGCGGTCATTACGTATGATGATTGTGTTTGATGTGTCTTTAGAACAGTTGTCTCACTCTCTTTATTTCCTTTATGTGGCTTGAGATGGCTGTGTTCAGTAATCGTGACGTTTTCCGAGTAACAGATGTTGTTTCACTTTACACGTAGTTGCATTGTATCGTAATATTTCTTAGACATGATCTCTGATTAGTGTTGCCCCTGCAGATCTCTTACTAGAACAGCACAACCATTTATGATAAGTAAAGTAGAAGTAAAACAAAGATCAGGAATCGATACAATTAACTTACTCCACCCATCAAAGACACCAAAGAAAAAGAAACACAAACATGAAGCGACCAGACCATTATGGAAACCTAAACAAAGGATGGCCCTAAGGACAGTTACTTTCCCACAAAATAGCCAAATGGCCATCCAAAATAAAAAGACACAAGTGATACACACAGTAGTAACAAACAACAAGTGAACATAAATAAACCGCCACAGAAGAACCCCAATTCCACTGGGGGGCTTAAATCGATTTTACGTGGCCACAATCCTCGCCCTTACTTCCGTCGCGATTTAGACCCCACCTATATTCCAGGTCACTGAATTTTTTTCTTTAGGGAATAGTATTGGAGTTTTCGTACTTCTGTTGCAAACGTATATAGCGGTTACTCAGTAGAACCGCCCATTTTATGTTTTACGGATACCCTTAAAAAACTGTTTTCAGAATTATTTTTGTTTTAATCTGTGCTCGTTAGAACCGTTCTGACAAATACCGCCAGTGATTACTTGTAAATGTTTTTCTTTCCAAATTGCAGGGATTTTTAAACGGCGGTGCTTCTGGTTTGATTTATTATTTGATTTGCACGTATGTGCTTCGAACTTCTTTTTTATATTTGAATAGCCATTCGGCCAATTTGTGTGAAAGAAACTGTCCTTTTTGCCTTTCCGTTTTTTGATGTTTTAATTACGTAGTTTTATATTGGTGTTTGTTTCCCTTTGGTGTCTTGGATGGGAGGTGTTATGTAACTGTATCTAATCCTGATCATTGCCATTACTTCTGTTCACTATATAAGCTGGGCTTTACAGTGGTCATCAGTACGCTGAACTATGAACGTGATGCGTGTTTCTAATTTGTGTTTCTTTGCGTTCCATCATCTCTATTTAGGTAAGTTTGGAGACGTTGCTTCCGATTTTGTAGAACTTTTAACCGACATTGAGATGAAATAACATCTCAAGCCCTATCGCCCAAAGAAGCCGCTAGGGCATATGGCTGACTCGCACTACTTTTCCAGGGCTATGCATAGACCTTCTAAACGTTTTACCAGTATTCAGGTTCGGTCGGTTTCAGTTCTGCACAGAAGCACCATGCAGTCCAATCCATTACGAAAACACGCCTTTATAAATACATTTGTAAATTTTACCGCAGTAAAAATGAAAATTTTAAGATGAAAATATGTAATGTGTTTCTTATTTCTGCTCAAAATATAGATTCAGGGTACACGATAGAACCGCCTCATCGAGGCGGTTCTAACGAGTACCAACACCCTATGTTTTAGAGTAGAAATAAGAAAAATAAGGTTTACCTCTGTAAACCCCAGTTAAATCGATTTAAGCCCCTCAGTGGAATTCGTTTCCGCTAACGGTTCCAAGGCGATTCTTCTGTCGCGGTTTGTATTTGTCATAGTTTGTCTTTGTGTGTTTGTGTCGCTTATATAATTTTATTTTGGATAGCCTATTAGCCATTTTGTTGGAAAGTAACTGTCCTTTTGGCTTTCCGCTATTGATGTTTCGATTAGGGTATGTTGTTTCATGCTTGTGTTTCATTCCCTTTGGTGTCTCTGATGGGAGCAGTGGGTTGATTGTATCGTTTCCTGATCATTGCCTCTACTTCTATTTTACTATATGAAAGTTGGGTTGAAGGGGGTCAAAACTATATAGGCGTATTTGCGTGATTCATTTTTCCAAGCGTGCTTCTTGTACTCAACATTCTACGCATGACATTGTCGCAATATCATCTGGGCTGTAATTTCATTTTATTCAAACATACGTATTCATATGTCTCTCGCGTGTCCCCTACCGGTCTCTAATAATACGCGAAATACATCAATCACTTTATGAAATTACGGTTTTCAATTTTGCAATTTACTGGCGCTGTAAAACCACATGAAAAATTGATATGTCCGAGGATAACACGAAACTATGAGCTGGAGCATATCAAACTCACCACTGGAGTTCATATGGCATCGTGAAAACATGCCTATAAAATATTGACCCCCTTAAACCCCAGTTTTACTATATAAAAGTGGGGTTTGCAGGGGTATACATCAGTTTTCTTATTTCTGCTCAAAATCATAGATTGTAGTTACTCGTAAGAACCGACTCGTCGAGGCGGTGGTTCTAACGAGAATCTACAATCTATGTTTTGAACAGAAAAAAAATAAATTGTAGGTACTCGTTAGAACCGTCTCGACGAGGTGGCGGTTCTAACGAGAATCTACAATCTATGTTTTGAACAGAAAGAAAAATTGTAGGTACTCGTTAGAACCGACTCGTCGAGGCGGTGCCTCGTCGAGGCGGTTCTTACGAGTATCTACAATCTATGTTTTGAACAGAAATAAGAAAAATATCACAATATTTCATCTGAAGATTTTCATGTAAGCAAACAGTGGAGACCCTGATCAGACACCGCATTCAGCGGCGTCTGATTATGGGTCTGCACTGTTGGCAAAGCCAAACTCGTAATGCTTGACAATATTCTATTGATACATGTATCCAAATTACACAACACGCTGACCTCACAGCGATAACATTAACGCGGTTAATTTCTTTAAATAACAGTTTCCTGGATTTTTTACAGATCAGTGATAGTCACGTAGACTTTGGCACTGAAGAGTTTCTATGCTTAGTAACTTTGGCTCGATTGGCAAACACTCGACCCAAAAATGCATTTCTTAATCATTTCGATAACAGACACGTGCGTCATAATTCATTTATTTTTACATCTCCAAAACGGCGAATTTTCTGATGAAAATGTGTGATAGTACTCTTATTTATACTCAAAACATAGATTGTGGATGCTCGTGAGAACCGCCTCGCTGAGGCGGTTCTAACGAGTACCCACAACCTATGACTATGAACAGAAATAAGGAAAATAATGTATACCCCCCTAAACCCCAGTTTTCTCTATATAAAGTGTCGTGTAAGGGGTTGTTCATTTCACGGACTTGTTAACGTGATGTAAAGGTGTCTGGTTAATATCAATTAATCAATTTAAACAAGCAGTGTAGACTTAACTGATCTGGATATACATTGTTTGATAATGTCGCTTGGTTTGGTCATTTGGCCCATATGGGTTAAAATTTGTGAAAAAGAATAGGTATGAACATTAAAAAGCTAAAACGGAAACCGGAACCACTACGTCGAACTAGATAACTGCTGTCACGCCTAAAATTGTGCTTGTGTTTATTTTATTTTACGATTTATTATATTTATTTTCTATTATTTATTTATTTATTTATTTATTTATTATAGCTGTTTTGGCAATTTTTAAGGAAGGGAAACTGTCATTTTGGCTTTCTTCTTGTGGCGTTTTTATCATAGCAGGGGCGTTCACTACTTAACTGGCCTTACCAAGTGAATGGCCCATGGCATGTGCAAGCTTTTCCCACGTTATACATCAATGTCTTATACATGGTTACACAAAATATTATCGGTCAGTCCGTGCTAGGTAAAACAGCTTGACAAGGATCAGTGTTGTCTAATTTTCTTCAAAAATTGTGTATAGAGCAGTGACTGTTTTTGAAAAAAAAAAAACGAACCAGGAATTTTGTGAAGAATTGTGTCAAGTTTATAGAAAGACTGCCCCTTCACATTCAACTCTTAGAAATTGGGTGGCTGATTTAAAAATAGTCAGATAACATTGGAAGACGAGCACCGTTGTGGAAGACCTGGGAACGCTACCGTTGACGTCACCAGTGAAAATCGAGCAGGACACAGGCGAATGAAAGTTTCAGAAATGGCTAGAAGATTGGTGATTTCTCAGGGTAGCGTTTTCACAAATTTGCATGAACGGCTGGGCATGAGGAAGCTTTCAACAAATTAGATAGGAAACTGCCTTAAAAAGGAACAACGAGCTGTCCGAGTCTCTATGTATGAGTCACATTTGAAAAGATATGTATCTGGTGCGGAAGACTTTCTTGAAAGACTTATTACCGGGAACGAAACTTTGTTCGTCACGTTGATCTTGAAACTAAACAGCAGAGTAAACAAAGGACTGGTCGCGTCTATGAATATCAAAATTCAAGAGCTATTTACCTCATGGCCAGACTATTAATGGGGAATATTATGCTAATAGTTTGGACCAATTACGTGCAGCTATTATACAGAAAGTGTGTGGAAAAATGCAAATGGTGTACTTTTGCAGCGTGCTAGAGTTCATACTTGCAAAGTTTCTGTAGACACAATAAAACGGAAAGGAAAGGTTTCAAACCCTTGCCCAATGTACCCTTTTCTCTTGATCTGGTACCCAGTCAGTACTGTCTTTATGTATCCGAACTTGAAAAAAAAAAAAAAAAAAAAAAAAAAAAACAATTGCGTGGACGTACTTCCGGTCGCTCGGAGGAATGGATTGACTCCAAAGACCATGAACTCTACAAAGTGAAGGCAATGATCAAGATTGCCTCTTATATAAACATTAGAAGTGAAGGTAATAATCAGGAATCGATACAATTAACCCACTATCCCAATAAGAGACACCAAAGAAACATGAAACAACTACACCTAAATGGAAACATCACTAGCGGAAAGCCGAAAGGACAGATACTTTCCCATTGCTTTGTGTGCCTCCTTCTTATCCTGTGTAGTCTTGGGCGTAAAATATAATTAGGGTATAACTGTGTTCAAAATTTTGATTTGGTGAGGTAAATCGGAGGTTTTATGGTCGGAAATTTCGTTTTACGGCGACGCGTTAGCGGAGCCGTTAAACGTAATTTGCGACCTCAAAACCGACGATTTATCTCCCAAAATCACACTTTTGAAATACAGTTATCCCCATACGGTTGTTTTGTTAAAAACTGTATTATTTTGCACAAAACGGCTAGCGCTGTTAGCTGTGTAAAACCAAATGCCAGCCAATAAAAAACGACGTTACATGATAACGTCGGATTTCCGACAGTATATCGTAGGATATACTGTCGCAAATGTTTGACGTTATCCAATGAAACGTCGCGTTACATACGGAAGTGCATTATAATGCCTGATCATTATTTGTTCAATACGATAACACATCCGTGTGATATAGTGCCTTTTTTAAACTAAAAAAAAAGTAATTAAATTTGTGAACAACGTGCCCATATTATACAATTAGCAGTGTCTAAAATCTTCATACTTAGTGATCCTGCAGAGACGTTACCACTTGTATCCATTATTTTATATAAAATATGTTTTTATATAAAATATGTATAAAACAAGAACAGATTCGATGATACTAGTCGGCAACAGACAGAACTGCATTGTGCTAATGACAAAGTATATTCTTTGTCTGCACTTTCTCCCAAAGCTATTGTGTTCTTTTTCCGACTACGCTAGACAGCGGTAATTATTTCAAGTCGTTATTGTTGTACTCAGAGCCCCGTCCGAAGGTCAGGACATAATAAATACATGTACTGGTGATGTAAGAGGTTATAGCAGAATCTCAAAGGCTTTACCATTACGAAAACGCGTCTATACAAATACATTGTAGATTCAACGCGAGAAAAGGAACATTTTAAGATGAAAAATTGTGATATTTTTCACAATATAGATTGTGGATACTCGTTAGAACCGCCTCGATGAGGCGGTTCTAACGAATACCCGCAATCTATATTTTAGACCAGAAATAAGAAAAATAAGGTTTACCCTGCAAATCCCAGTTTTACTATATAAAATTGGCGTTCAAGGGGGTCAAAATTATATAGGCGTGTTTTCGTGATGATCACTTTCGTCCCTGGGTTTTTGAAGTGAACCCGCGCATTCTAATGTAAATAGGGAATCGGCCGACATAGTGATTAACACGATTGCAAAAAGTGAATCCGGAAAAGACGGCTCATTATTTGCAAAGGTACATGTATATGCATCTGCAGGGCTAAATGGGCGAAATGTTAAAGACCGAAACACTTTGGGTAAAACATTACTTCATTACCCGATATGCCGCATAAAACAGGAAACCATAACAGGACCAGAGGTTGTAAAACTTTTTTTCATGCTCAACTCAATTGAGCATGAAATTTATCCTGCTCATAAATATTAAAATGCTCACAAATGTTGGCATTTTAAAATTTATGAGCAGGATAAATGACATTCTGTGCTGATCCGAGCAAGGAGATTGCCTGATTTGTTTGTATTCTAATAGTTATGAGCATTACAAATTTCATGCTCACCTGAGTTGAGCATGAAAAAAGTTTTATAACCTCCGGGCCAGGTTACTTGGTGCAACTTCATTTTATTAGCCATAGCTGAAGTCCCTTATCGAAATGCTTTCAGCTGGGGACCAAAGTATTCTTGCACACTTCATTAGTCGAGACTGCAAACTGCTTACGGCCTCGGTAGCTCAGACGGATGCGCGTCGGACTGGTGATCAGGAGGTCGCGGGTTCGATACCTGCCTGGCTCGGCAACATTCTTTCGTGGAGATGGGTCATAAAATCTTTTCTAAGGTTATTCTCTTCAACCCGCCGATTCAAGAAGGGCAGTTGACAGTTTCTGGCGAAATACTGTACACTGTATTGTGTTTTTCCAAAGACAACCGTAATGGTCTTGTTTCACTGACATATTGGATAATCTGATTATTATGGACATACGTATTTATGTCTTGGAAATATTATTCAATTATGGTTCTCACTTGTCATCCGCAGCATTCATTAGGAAAACACGCCTATACAAATACATTGTAATCTTTATCGCCGAAAAAAAATGAAAATTTTAAGATGAAAAATTGTGATATTTTTCTTATTTCTGCTCCAAATATTGAATGTGGGGACTCGTTAGAACCGCCTCGGTGACGAGTACCAAATACCGAGGCGGTTGTAACGGGTACCTACAATCTAGGCGTGTTTTCATGATGACTATTGCCACAACTAGTGTAGAGTTTAAGTGTGGAAAAACAACGCATGCTGTTCAAGAATATGTATCCATGCACACCAATCATCTCAAACAAGGTATTTGTACCAAATATGACAAACAATGTGGTCATGTTCGCTACAGAAGGTTTCTCAGAACTTTGCATACCTAAAGTAAAATTTTTGAGTAATTCGTGATTACGCCTCCATGCACACCATTCCTCTCAAACAAGGTCGCGGGACATAATATGACACACAAACTGTTTACTACAGAATTCGTCTCATATCTTTGCCAACAGGCATTTTACCAAAGTAGATTATAACATCTTCCAGGTATCTGGTAGTTACTAAGCTTAAGATGGCTCCCGAGTCGTCTTCCAATATTTGTCTAGAAGGATTTTGCAAGAAAATGGTCATTGCGGCATGCGCAATCCCTTTTATGTCTAAAATGGAAGACCATAGGCACTGAACATCGGATAACACTTTACTTTTACAACATCTCATGATCTTGCATTATACGCAAAATAGAAGTGAAGGCAATGATCAGGAATCGATACAATTAGCCCCACAGCTCCCATCAGAGACACCAAAAGGAAAGAAACACAAACATGAAACAACTAGACCCTAATGGAAATATGAATAGCGGAAATCCTCTCCTACAAAATGGTCAATTGGCTATCCAAAACAAAATCATCTATGCGATACACAGACCAAGACAAGCCATAACAAAATTAACCGAAACAGAAGAACCGCCTTGGAACGGTCAGTGAAACGAATTCAACTGTGTGTGTGTGTGGGGGGGGGGGGGGAGTGTATAAATCGATTTTACGTGGCCACAATACTCGCCCTTACTTCCGTCGCATTTTTTTTAATTATTGAAATTCCTAGATTACCACCCCTACCCCCACTTTCAATTACAAAAAATGTTGTTATTTGCACCCATCGCTTTTAACCGTGATGAATAAAATAATGCAGTAAATGCATGTAGCATATAGCGCTACCGATTGCGATTTTCTACGGGGTTTCCACTAAAAGCAGCAGTTGCACACAACTAAGAATCGGAGGGCAATACGTGATCGCCTGATGTGACTTAAGTTTACAATCTTTTGTGAATAGACGGATTGGGTATATTTAATTTTTAGGATGTTAAATCATAGCGTTTTAATGATTTTCTCTGCGAAAGTGGGTGTTTAACCAATAGTCTACGATGTTGGGTTTAAGCAAAAAAAAAAAAAAAAAAAAAAAACAATTGGGGCTTTTGCACTGAAAAATAAACCCTTTTAGCAAAACATAACAAATTTCACGTAGTTTTCGTCTGTAGTTGCTATGGTAACACTAGCAATTTAAGGTATAGGAACTTTTTTGACCGAGCATATTTAGCGCTTCCATGAAGCTGTTCTGATGTAGCAGTCGGCAGCACAAGTTAGGGTGGTGTATGACTACATCCTCAACCCTGTCATTTACCATAACACACCCGTGCAACATAGTGCATTTTTCACATTTCCAAACTGGCTACTTTTTGGATGAAAATCCATGATATTTTTCTTATTTATACTGCAAACATAGGTTATGGGTGCTCATTAGAACCGCCTCATCGAGGCGGTTCTAACGAGTACCCATAACCTATGTTTTGGAGTAAAAATAAGAAAAATAATGTTTACCCCCGTAAACCCCAGTTTTCTCTATACAAAGTGGGGTGTAAGGGGGTGTTCATTTCACGGAATTGTTCCCGCGATGTAGACAAATACAGATATCTTAGAACACGATGAGGATCCACATTGGGAAGTCCATAAAGGGCCTTCTCGTTAGGGTCAACAATTTTATAAATGAGTTTAAATAAACCCATACTCACAAGACTGATGCGTCCTCGCGATACAAGTTAAAACCGTAACAATAACGCATCCGTGTGACAAAGTGCATTCTTTCATATCTCTAAATTTTTTAAATTTTTTTCACGAAAATTTGTAATATTTTTTCTTATTTATTCTCCAAAATATTTGTTGTGGATGCCGGTTAGAACCGCCTCATCTTGTCCCTACAACTTACTTTGAAGCAGAAATAAGAAAAAAATATGTTGACCCCCTGTGCTGTATACCCCAGGTTTCTTTATATAAAGTTGGGCTTAGAAGGTGTTCATTTACGGTTTGTTTACATGATGACCCCCGCTTGAAAGGTTGACCGAAACTACCTAGTGTGGCAAAGAAAAAAATAAAACTTATCACTTTACAATTTTCGGTTTTATGACAGATTCTTTACTTCAAATACCCCTTTATAGAACATACTTACTTTACGCAATAAAGGCCCAGGAATTAAACGGGAATAATAAAAAATAGCCATCGGAAGAGATGGCAAATCCCCCGACCAAAAGCCAATATGGCCTTTAGAAGATTGTTCACCAATAGAAAGTGCACCAGAATTAAACCAGCAGTATATCACCAAAGAATTGCATTTTTGACCATCACAAGATTATACTGTTAGGGGAGATAACTAAAAAAAACCAGGACACACAGAAATGTGGTTCTTGAGCATGACATGCCTGCTTAAGCTCATGTATTTCTGTACAAAGTACCATCAATATGTCTCAAAAGGTATTGGAGATATGGTGATCACAAGCTGGTCATACTGTTATATTGGAAGGGTAGATAACTCAAATACCACAGCACCAACAGTTGTGGTTCTTGCACATGAAATCCCTTCTGTACCTTGTATACAATTGTGCAAAGTTCCTTCAATATATCTCAAAGGGTGTTGGAGTTATGGCCATCACAAGGCTATATTACCAGGGGAGATAACTAAAAAACCAGAGCACCCAGACTTGTTTAGGTTTCCATTATGGTCTGGTCGCTTAATGTTTGTATTTCTTTCCCTTTGGTGTCTTTTATGGGTGGAGTAAGTTAATTGTATCAATTCCTGATCTTTGTTTTACTTCTACTTTGTAATTCTTAAGCATGACACACCTGCTTAACCTCATGTACATCTACATCAAGTACCACCAATATGTCTCAAAGGGTATTGTAGGTATGATGATCACAAGGTTGTCATACTGTTATATTGAAAGGGGAGATAACTCAAATATCATAGCACCCAGAGTTGTGGTTCTTAGGCATGAAGTGCCGTCTCAACGTTGTATACAATTGTGCCAAGTACCATCAATATATCTCAAAGGGTATTGGAGTTATGGCCATCACAAGGTTATATTTTCAGGGGAGATAATTAAACAACCAGGGCACCAAGAGTTGTGGTTCTGGCACGTGACACACCTGCTTAACCTCATGAACAACTGTACCAAGTATCATCAATATATCTCAAAGAGTATTGGAGATGTGGCCATCACAAGGTAGTGATTTTATATTATTGGAAGGGGAGATAACTAAAAAACCATGGCACCCAGAGTATTGGTTCTTGTGCATGACACACCGTCTCGGTCTTGTGAACAACTGTGCCAGGTATCAACAATATATCTTATAGGGTATTGGAATTATGGCCATCACAAAGTTGTCACTCTATTTTAATGGAAGGGGAGATAACTCAAAAACCATGACAACCAGAGTTGTGGTTCATGTGCATAACATGCAGTCTCAGCCTTGTTAACAACTGTGCCAGGTACCATCAATATATCTCGAAGGGTATTGGAGTTATGGCCATCACAAGGTTATATTGTCAGGGGAGATAATTAAAACAACCAGGGCACCCAGAGTTGTGGTTCTTGCACGTGACACACCTGCTTAACCTCATGTACAACTGTACCAAGTATCATCAATATATCTCAAAGAGTGTTGGAGATGTGGCCATCACAAGGTAGTGATTCTATATTATTGGAAGGGGAGATAACTAAAAAACCATGGCACCCAGAGTATTGGTTCTTGTGCATGACACACCGTCTCGGCCTTGTGAACAACTGTGCCAGGTATCAACAATATATCTTATAGGGTATTGGAATTATGGCCATCACAAAGTTGTCACTCTATTTTAATGGAAGGGGAGATAACTCAAAAACCATGGCAACCAGAGTTGTGGTTCTTGTGCATAACATGCAGTCTCAGCCTTGTGAACAACTGTGCCAGGTACCATCAATATATCTCAAAGGGTATTGGAGTTATGGCCATCACAAAGTAGTCATTCTATTTTATTTAAAGGGGAGATAACTAAAAAAGTATGGCATCCAGAGTTCTGGTTCTTGTGCATGACACGCCGTCTCAGCCTTGTGAACAATTGTGCCGAGAACTATCAATGAATCTCAAAAGGTATTGGAGTTATGGCCATCACAAGGTTGTCACTCTAGTTTATTGGAAGAGGAGATAACTCCAAAACCATGGCAACCAGAGTTGTGGTTCTTGTGCATGACACGCCGTCTCAGCCTTGTGAACAACTGTGCCAGGTACCATCAATATATCTCAAAGGGTATTGGAGTTATGGCCATCACAATGTAGTCATTATATTTTATTAAAAGGGGAGATAACTAAAAAAGTATGGCATCCAGAGTTCTGGTTCTTGCGCATGACACGCCATCTCGGCCTTGTGAACAATTGTGCCAAGAACCATCAATGAATCTCAAAGGATATAGGAGTTATGGCCATCACAAGGTTGCGTCTACGGATGGACGCACGGACGGACGGACGGACGGACGGACGGACGCCAGGCTGATAGCTATATCCCCCGAACCTATTCGGTCGGGGGATAAAAAGAATAAAAATGAAAAACAAATTCTATTACTCATTGCATACAGATGACAATGAAGCTTAGTTTAATTTCAAATATGCAAAGCAAACGGCTTTATTATCGCGTATTAAAGAAATAACACCTAATTTGCATGTGTACCAGTGTTAAAATGCGTTTTATTATAATAATATTACCATACATGCTAATTTGTCAATGAATCATGTATGTTAAAGATGAAACATCATTACGGTAACACAACCATGCGACATAGTGCATTTTTTCTCATCTCCAAAATGACTACTTTTCCTATAAAAATCCTGATATTTTTCTTATTTATACTGCAAACATAGGTAGTGGGTGCTCGTTCGAACCGCCTCATTGAGGCGGTTCTAACGAGTACCCACAACCTATGCATTGGAGCAGAAATAAGAATGATAATGTATCCCCCGTAAACCCCAGTTTTCTCCATATAAAGTGAGATTTAGTGGGGTGTTCATTTCACGGAGTTGTTCACGTGATGGTACGATAACACACTTGTGTGCTACATGAACGTAGTATGACATCATGGTGTCATTCGTATCTCTAGAACTAACATTTTCAGTTCGAAATATAATTGGGCCCCGTCAAGCGATTTTGGTACTTATCGCCTATGCGAGCAGCGAAGGTTCAGGCGAGCCTACGCATCCGCGCAGTCTCGCCAGAACCTTCGCTGCTCGCTCATACAAGCAGTGAATCAAGAGGAACCTTCAGACAGAAAACCATATCCCTGGCCCCTCTGAATGGCTGGGCATGCGCAGTTAAAATTTGTCATGACGGAATGCTCGAAGACACAAATTCGCTTGGCGGGGCTCATATGATTTTGTTTTCTTATTTCAGTTACATAGGTTATGAGTGGTCGTTAGTACCGCGTCATTGAGGCGGTTCTAACGTGTACCCACGATGTATGTTTTCGAACAATTTGTATGTTTGTTTGATTTGAGGTTTAACGTCCACGTCAACACTGTAAAGGTCATTTTGGAGACGTTGCTTCAAATTTTGTGGGACTTTTACCCGACATTGAGATGAAATGTCATCTCAAGCCCTGTCGCCCAATGAAACCAATAGGGTTTATTAGTATGGACGGTCCGCCTCGCGCCGCGGTTCCTTGACAGGCTTAGATCCTCTAAGCGGTTTACCAGTACTAGTGTGCGGGCCGGATTCTGTTCTGCGTGGAAGCATCATGCAGCCCATATATTTCTTCAAGCGCCTATGGGCGGGGGCCGCAAAAATTAGTAAAATAATGAATACCCCGCTTAACCATCGTTTGTCTATATAAAATGTGGTTTAAAGGGCTATTAATCGCACGAACTTGTTAACATGGCTATATGCCTCGGCACATGCCTAATTTTGTGCCGTCGTATCTTGCGTGATGACAAATCATCTCTTGAGAGAATTAATATGAAATACAATTTGCATTTTAAAAAATAACCATGAAATTGCAAATGCTTAGAGCCATTCTAGAAACACGGGAGATATTTAAAAAGGCACGAGAGAGATAAACAAAAAGAGTTTTATGTAGTCATAGGAATGGGCGTGTCTGTGACATATAGAAATGTACTATAGTGCATCATCACGAAAACACGCCTATATATATTTGACCCCCTTGAATCCTGCTTTTATATAGTAAAACTGGAGTTTACGGAGGTATATCTTATTTTTCTTATTTCTGCTGCTCTAAAATATAGATTATGGGTACCCGTTAGAACCGCCTCATCGAGGCGGTTCTAACGAGTGCCCACAATCTATATTTTGAGCAGAAACATGAAAAAATGACACAATGTTTCATCCTAAAATTTTCATTTTTTCGGCGATAAAGGTGGCAATGTATTTGTATAGGCGTGTTTGCGTAATGATGGTCAAGTTTTGTTTCTGTGATTCACCTGCTGCAGTACAGTGTTCGCAACTTACAACATCAGGGTAACAGGCCCATGTAATGGACACCATTCCAATCCAATTTTGTAAAAGAAAACTGAGGTTTAAGGCGCTATTCTGTATTGTTCTTTTTTTGCTCAAAACAAAAATTGCTGCTAGTCGTTAGAATATTTAAACTATTAAATTTAATATTAAAAATATCGACTTTTTCATCTGAAACATGCTAGTTCTCAAATGAGGAGACGTAACCTATCACACGAATGCATTTATACGTATACAGATCACTCGAGCCATTTGGCATTTTCCCAAGACATTTTAGTATACTTTGCTTAATGATCTCATTACGCAAACACGCCTATTCAAACACATTGCCACCTTTATCGCCGAAAAAAAAAATGAAAATTTTATGATGAAAAATTGTGATATTTTTCTTATTTCTGCTCAAAATATAGATTGTGGGCACTGTAGAACCGCCTCATCGAGGCGGTTCTAACGAGTACCCACAATCTATATTTTAGAGCAGAAATAAGAAAAATAAGGTATACCCCCGGAAACCCCAGTTTTACTTTATAAAAATGGGGTTCAAGGGGGTCAAAATTATATAGGCGTGTTTTCGTGATGTGAAGAATCAAGAATTGTTATATTTGGTGACTTCCAGAAAACATGTTACTGCATGTTTCAACGGGCAATCATTAAACATTGTACATTGCTTTAAATAACTCCGGATTTTTTCTGTAATTAGTAGACCTTTCTTATAGATCAAGCAAGTAAAACTCTTCAAGTTGGGATTAGGGTCAATCCGGGTAAATACGGACGACTTTTACACGTCGAAGTTTGGCGTGCTACTGTTGTCGGTGTTCCGATGTTAGTGACCTGGGTACCGGTTTTTATAAAGGTTTATTATCTCCCTTTGCCAATGTAATATAAATTGCATGTTTTAATGGGACCTAAAGCCTTGAAAAAGCGAAAAAAAGCATGATAGGCAGATCCGGGTAAATACGGACGAGGTAGGGAAAGTACGGACATAGACTGGGAAAATACGGACAGTATTAAAACAGTCGGGAAAATACGGACATTCAATTATTTTTTTAAAAAATATATCATTTAATTGTTGAGGAGTACAACTTTATTTCATCTATAAATGTATTTAGAAAACTTTAGTGTCAAAGTGCCCCGGCCAATAATGTCCATTCTGGAGAGGATGTAATGGCATTTCTTGCCGACGATGTTTGTTTAATTTGATGTTTAACGTCCCCGTCAACACTGTTTATGTCATTTTGAAGACGTTGCTTCCAATTTTGCGGGATTTTTACCTGACATAGAGTTTAAATGACATCTCGAGCCCTGTCGCTCAATGAAATCAATAACGTCCATAAGCACGAACGGTCGCACTTGCACCGCTTTGCCTGTGCTGGCTAAGAACTTCTAAACGGTTTACCAGTTCTCGTGTACGGTCGGAAGAAGCTCTGCATGAAAACATCATGTAGCCCATCTACATGTAGCCTCGGGCCAATACAGCAGACCTCGGACCCGTAAATGGGCCAATACGAAATTACTTGCTTAATAACATTATAGTACTGACTTGTTAATGTATCAGTAAACTGATCAGCTCCGTATGACCTAAATGATGTTGAATGGATCGTAAAATTTGAGAATTACAAACAAAACATCAGCTTATGGATGTGATGATGTTTCGTGTTGGAAAAGTGTGAATGTCAGTTTCTCTATTAAACGAGTAGGACAAATCTTAAAGCGTTTCTGCAATAAGGAAAAGTGAAAAGGATGACGGGGAGGAGAAAAAGAAGGGAGAGGAGAAAAGTGGAGAAAGGAATGTTAGAGTGGAAAGAAAGGCGAAGGGAGAATCTTGCTGGAATCTACCTGTCCGTATTTTTTCCGATATGAAAAAAACAGTTGGTAAAATACGGACAGTTTACATTTTAGCTGATAAAACTTACATAGTTCATATTTCCTTGAAAATTTATCTAAAAAAACAAAAATTAAATGACACAAGCTTTGTTTAAAATCAATTTTATCAATAAAATTTGAGAAAAAATACCTTAAGTTAGCCTTAGAATATTTTCTTTCAAATACTCCCGCTTTTAGAAGTTTTATCAAAAACGAAAAGGAGGCAAGGGTGGTCCAAATGACGTGGATATATTACCTAGTTCTAAAGGGATGTAATCGTGTGAAAGCTAACAGTAGAAGAACCGAATGTAGAGTTAAATAGAAAATTGAACGATACGCCGTTACATCCCCGAAGGACCGAAATATGGCTATTTGTATCAAACTGTCCGTATTTACCCCTCTGTCCGTATTTACCCGGATTGACCCTATACAGGAAAATAAGGAGTTTAGATATGCCTATTCATCGGCAAATAAAACGTTTCGACAGGACTATTGTTCCTGTTTTCACACATGGAGCTGAGATTTGGGGATATATATATCCTTCTATAATATTAACTGTACCCAACAATTATATGAATAAATATTATAATATGCATACCTTTAATACAATTGATTAATCAAAACCTGTTGGACAGTAAATGGTTCGCAAACACTGCTTTACAAAGGAATCAAGATCAGATTAAACAAGCATGAGTAACGTCAATAAACGATTCTTCGAAAATCGAGGGCAGGGGTATTTCGAGCTACTGAGGGTTGTATTGGGCCATCTGTCCGATCGTTTATAAACTAATATTTACATTTCCAGTGTAAAGTCTAATGTAAACCTATTGAAAACAATTGCGTTCATACGTCAATGAACGCATCGAATCATATGATTTTCAGTGACGTTAAATGACGTCATTCTAAACCATTGTTCTCTACGGGCGTTGATGACGTCAATGCTGCTCCGCTCTTTGTAGAAAAACAGCGTGTAAATGTTTTTCAGCTTAAAAGTTTGCCCTACAAGCATTTTTTTTTCGCCCAGTGATGAGGGGCAAATAATGTAAATTTTAAAAAATAAACTTAATTTTTCTGCTTTTCATGAAAGTATGAACAACAGTGGGTGGCTAGCAAAGTTTACATGAACCCCTTCGGGGTTCATTTACTTTGCACGCGACCCACTGCGTTCATACTCCCATGAACTGCAGAAAAATAAATTTCATTTCTTAATTGATACGTTATTTATGTACTTATTATCACGTTCACAAGTCCTTGAAATGAACACCCCTTTAAACACTTCTTTATGCGTGAAAACGGGTCTACGGGGGTATACAATGTTTTTCTTATTTTGGTTTAAAACATAGGTTGTGGGTACTTGTTAGAACCGCCTCTATGAGGCGGTTTTAGCGAGCACCCACAACCTATGTATTAAGCAGATATAGGTAACAATAGATTTTTTTATCTGAAAATTTTCATTTTTTGGGGGTTGGTAAAATTTCCAATATATTCGAATAGGCTTTTCGTAATGATTTTCCTGAAAGCACAGACATTAAGATGGCACTTCCATGTGCTAAAATGGCGTCTTTCTTATCCTAGAATTAGCATTTTTATTCAGATAAAAAAGTTGAAAAGTTTCTTAGTTTTAGTCCGAACATAGATTGTTGGCGCTAGTCGGAACCACCTCATTGACACGTTTCTAACGAGTACCAACAACCTATGTTTTATTCCCGAAGATATACCATCGCTTGTCGCTGCTTGTTTACTAAATTATGGACTCCTGCTCCAATGGCACTTAATCAGAATCAGTCAGCTTAGCTGCAATCCGTTTAATAAGATAGGCAAAAAATAGAAAGAATGAATGACATTACGCAAACACGCCTATACAAATACATTGCCACCTTTATCGCCGAAAAAAATGAAAATTTTATTATGACAAATTGTGATATTTTTCTTATTTCTGCTCAAAATATAGATTGTGGTCACTCGTTAGAACCGCCTCATCGAGGCGGTTCTAACGAGTACCCACAATCTATATTTTAGAGCAGAAATAAGAAAAATATGGTATACCCCCAGAAACCCCAGTTTTACTGTATAAAAGTGGGGTTTAAGGGGGTCAAAATTATATAGGCGTGTTTTCGTGATGGATTTCCAACGCTACTGCTTTAAGACGAGATGGTTTGAAATCGTCACCTTAGCATGCGCGTACATGTATAATGAGTACTATTTTATAAGAAATAGTGTGGTGATTTTAGGGGTAGACATCATTTTCATTCTTTTTGCTCAAAACATACACTGTGAGTACTTCTAAGAACCGCCCAGTTCTAACGAACACATGCATTGTGTGTTTTCCGCAGAAACAAGGAAAAACCAAATGAGGAAAAAATGCTAGTTTTACAGGCATGAACAACACCATTATAGTATATGGCTGCATCAGCAATACGGTTTGTGAATACGTTCCGATTATCATATCCATGAAATGATTAGTCTCCTACTGCACATCAAGTTATGAAAACGTACCCATGTGAGATTATAAGAATCTTATACGGGCGTGAGGGGTGGATGGAAAAATCCGTCCCGAGGGTCACTGTCCGGCATCACGAGGCTTGCCGAGTGATGCCGGACAGTGATTCCGAGGAACAGATTTTTCTATCCGCCCCTCACACCCATATAGGATTCTTTTTCTTACATACCTTCCATTTTTAGCGCAGATTTTAATGCTGCAGTCACTTCGGTTACCAACGTCCGCCATATTGTGATGCCACTACAGGAATGTTTAGTGACGTCACGTAACGTGCATGACGTCAATCATTAACGACGGCGCATCCGAGGTCGTATTCAACCAGTACATTTACCAAACACACGGGAATATTCGATATTGGGTCGGAACACCAGGGTCAGAATATAAGAATCTTATATGGGTGTGAGGGTTGGATTGAAAAATCCGTCCCGAGGGACACTGTCCGGCATCACGAGGCTTGCCGAGTGATGCCGGACAGTGATCCCGAGGGACAGATTTTTCTATCCACCCCTCACACCCATATCGGATTCTTTTTCTTGCATACCTTCCATTTCTATTGCGAAATTTTAATGCTGCTGTCACTTCGGTTACCGACGTCCGCCATTTTGTGATGACACAACAAGAATGTTTAGTGACGTCACGCATGACGACAACGCGCATGAGGTTGTAATCAACCAGTGCATTTATCAAACACGCGATTATATTCGATTTGGGGTCGGAACACCAGGGTCAGAACATAAATTTCTATCCCAGGGTAAAATCATGGATTTTTCCTTGTCTGGTGTGCAAGAACATAAATTTCTATCCCAGGGTAAAATCACGGATTTCCTTGTCTGGTGTGCAAGAAATTGCTGACCTTTAATGCTCTGAAACTTACATTTCTCATGCTGATTTGAAATGATATCTCTGTTGACGTTCATATCTATACATAGCGTTCAAGTGTCATTTTTTGTAAAATTACTTGTGATATTTTTCTCATTTCTGCTTCAAACATAAACAGTCAGATTCCTGTTTGAACCACCTCATTGAAGTGGTTGTAACGAGGACACACAATCTATGATTCTGATCAGAAAGGAGAGAACTTGATTTGTTACAATGTATTTCAATCATCCTTGTGCATCTGCTTTACTTCGGCGTTAGCTCGTATGTCGAAACCCTGTGTACACGGATGGAAAACTCGTTTTATTTTATTTTTTCTATTAATGTGCCTTTTTTGTTCGATACATTACGCACACACGCCTATACAAATACATTGCCACCTTTATCGCCGAAAAAATGAAAATTTTATGATGAAAAATTGTGATATTTGTTTTTATTTCTGCTCTAAAATATAGATTGTGGGTACTCGTTAGAACCGCCTCGATAAGGTATACCCCCTTACTATATAAAAGTGGGGTTCAAGGGGGTCAAAATTATATAGGCGTGTTTTCGTGATGGTTAATGCTATCCCACTGAACCACGATAACACATACCTATTAACAATTACAGTTATGATTCAGCTCACCACACTGTTATTCAGTTTGTTATTTTGAATAAATAAATTCAGAAATTGATGTTGCTAAATTCATTTATTCGGAAGGATAAGATTTGAAGCGTTCGCTGGCGCAACTTCATTGCCATTGTCCATATCGTGATTTTCACTGACTATTTAAGTAACACATATTTTGTAAACTCCGATCATACATTTGTTCTCAAATCTTTAACCAAGTTGACAAATGTATTAAAACAAATGGTGGAAACAATACTCTTGTTTTGTTGATTTCCGAAAAGCTTTTGACTTTGTTATTCGCCCTGGTTCACAATTTAAGTTGAAAGAAATATCATAGTGTTATGACATTGAAGTAGCATTTTCACTGACCGTTCAAAGCGGTTCTTCTGTCGCGGTTTATTTTTGTTATTGTTTGTCTTTGAGTGTGTGTATCGCTTATACCAATTGGCCATTTTGTGGGAAAATAAATGTCCTTTTGGCTTTCCGCTATTGATGTTTTCGTTAGGGTCTAGTTATTTCATGTTTGTGTTTCTTTCCGTTTGGTGTCTCTGAGGGGAGCTGTGGGTTGTTTGTATATATCCCTGATCATTGCCTTCACTTCTATTTTTATATGCAAAAAGTAGCGTCTGTGTTCCACTAGGGGAATATCATAATAAGTTTTTTTTATGTCCCCGGTAGCGATAGCGGGGACATATTGTATTTGCCCTGTCTGTCTGTTTGTTTGTTGGTTCGTACGTAGGCAACTTTAACGTTGGTCATAACTTTTGAACCGTTGGAGGTAGAATATTCATATTTGGCTTGATGGTACCTTGTGACAAGAGCTTGACATTCATGCAAACAAAATTGACCTGTGACCTTGACCTCCTTAAAAGAAAAAAATAACATTGGTCATAACTTTTGAACCGCCTGAGATACAGCCTTCATATTTGGCTTGTATGTTCCTTGTGACAAAGCCTTTACATTCGTGCAAAAACATTTGACCTGTGACATTGACCTTTGACGTATTTAAAATAAAAATATAACATTTTGGTCATAACTTTTGAACCATTATGAACATTCATATTTCGGATGTGGGTTCCTTGTGACAAAAACTTGACATTCAAACAAAAACATGACCTGTGACCTTGACCTTTGACCTTCATAAAAGAAAAAGTACGCATTTGTCATATCTTTTGAACCGTTTGAGATACAGCCTTCATATTTCGCATGTGGGTTCCTTGCAACAAGAGCTTTTACATTCATGCAAAAAAATTGATCTGTGACCTTTACCTTTGACCTACTTAAAGGAAAAAATAACATTTTGGTCATAACTTTTGAGCCGTTTAGGATAGAGCCTTCATATTTGGCATGTGCGTTCCTTGTGATAAGAGCTTTATATTCATGCAAAATATTTTGACCATGGCCTTGACCTTTGACGTACTTAAAAGAACAAATAAAATTGTTCATAACTTCTGAATCGGTTAAGATAGAGCCTTCATATATGGCATGTAGGTTCCTTGTGACAAGAGCTTTACATTCATGCAAAAGGTTTTGACCTGTGACCTTGACCTAAGACCTACTTAAACATATTATTGTTCATAACATTCGAATAGATTAAGATAGAGCCTTCATATTTGGCATGTAAGTTCCTTGTGCCAAGGACTTCCCACTAAAACAAATCTTGACCTGTTACCTTGATTTTTAACTGTGACCATTCCAGGGGACATGTTGGTGTTTCACAAACACATCTTGTTTAATCTGAAATAGGAGTTTGTCAGGTAGATCAAACTGTAATTTATTTAGGATTTTTATAAATGACATTCCTTCCTATTTGAATGAAACTCCTCATCCAGTTCTTATAAATAATATGTCATTTAACTGTCTTATGTACGCGGCAATATTGTTTAATTATCAATATCGTCAGCTGAATAAATTACACA
Organism: Lucinisca nassula; assembly: GCA_963580285.1. Taxonomy (NCBI): domain Eukaryota; kingdom Metazoa; phylum Mollusca; class Bivalvia; order Lucinida; family Lucinidae; genus Lucinisca; species Lucinisca nassula. The sequence continues at coordinate 112,604,029 of OY757017.1, read as the reverse complement.
AATTTTGGCTAGACTGGTGCTTAGAAGTAAATGTTACAAAAACTAAAAGTTTGTTTCTTAATAACCCTGGAATGCTTTGGAATGATAAGTCCTGTTCTTTAGAATGTTACACATTATCGACGGCGCCCGCCCATCGGGGCTTGAAGAAATAGATGGGCTGCATGATGCTTCCATGCAGAGCTGAAACTGACCGCACACGAATCCTGGTAAACCGCTTAGAGGATCTAAGCCTGCCAAGGCAAAACGGTGCGAGTCGGACTGTCCATGCTTATAAACCCTTTTGGTTTCATTGGGTGACAGGGCTTGAGATTTCATCTCTTTGTCGGGTAAAAGTCAAACAAAATTGGAAGCAACGTCTCCGAAATGACCTATACAGTGTTGACGGGGACGTTAAACCTCGCATGAAAAAAAAAACAACATCATCGATATTTAAGTGTGCATTAGACCGCAAGTGGCGTATTCAGTTTTGCGCAAGATGATATTTTCAAGAAATCTACAAAAAAGCCACATTTAAGCTCATTAAAGTAACCACAGCTGGTGAACCACGTATTAAAATAAGCCCGCATCTGCATGTTCAGTTATGAAAACAAATAGTACTATATGGTTCAAAGATATGGGGTGCTTTCAAAACAACAAATATTCATGCCTGTAAGAGAAACAGCTATTTCATTTTGAAGAGATGTTCAAAAATGATAACGCAGATAAGTCCCAAATAAAGTATGTGAAGTGGGTGTTTTCTAGGAATGAACAAGCAAACATCAAACCTGGCTGTTGTTTGAGAAACCGGTCGTTTTCCAGGCCCGCGTGATTGGGGCTTAAAGAAATAAATGGGCTCCATGATGCTTCCGCGCAGAGCTGAATCCGACCGCACATGAGTACTGGTAAACCGCTCAGAGGATCTAAGCCTGTCCAGGCAAAGCGGTGCGTGTCGGACCATCCATGCTTTTAAACCCTATTGGTTTCATTGGGCGACAGGGCTTGAGATGTAATTTCGTCTCATTGTCGGGTAAAAGTTCCACAAAACTGGAAGTGTCTCCAAAATGACCTTTATGGTGTTGACCGGGACGTTAAACATCAAATCAAACAAAACAAACCGGTCGTTTTCCCATGTAGTTTTCTATCATACTCCCCTTTGGTAAATATCTGCATCGATTAGAAACTATATCACACACACTTCTGAAGGCAGCACATAGTTTATCTAAAGAGCTGCACAATACAGGAGTTCAGACCGATGTATATACTGAAGTTACTAAATTTTAATATTACTTCTTGTCGGAACCGGAGTGAAAATCGGCTTGTTTCTTTGATTAAAATGTATTGAATAAAGGGGTTTAAACCATTTTGGAATAAAGAAAAGGAAATTAATTGTGCTGACGGACAATTTGGTACTTAGTTTAACATTAAAAAGGAATTCAAAGCTGAGTATTCGGCCCTCGCCTAATGGGGCTTGGAGAAATAGACTGGGCTGCATGTTGCTTCCACGCAGAGCTGACACCAATTGCACGAGTGCTGGTAAACCGCTTAGGAGTTCTAAGCCGCCCTGGTAAAGTGGTGCGAGTTGGACCTCCATGCATATAAACCCTATTGGTTTCACTGGGCGGCAGGGCTCTCATTGTGGGGTAAAAGCCCAAGGAAATTTGAAGCAAAGTCTCCAAAATTACATAAACAGTGCTGACAGGGACGTTAAACCTCCGATCAAACGAACAAAGCTGAGTATTATTTAACATTGGAACATTCTCATGTTATACAGGTTATTTGCAAACTGCGGCTAAGTGCTCAAAATCTTTTGGTTGAAGCTGGTAGATATGCAAAGCCGATCAGAAAGAATCTGTAAGCATAGTGGCCTGAACCGTATACAAAATGAGATTCATTTTCTTTCTCAATGTTCTCTACATCAACCAGAATTTAGACAAATAATTTGTTCGGTCCGCATAGATCCCTTTTTTGCCTGTACAAAATGAGTGTACTAGGCCTTCGTGCGGACTGAACAAATTATTTGACATAATCGCGACGGAAGTAAGGGCGAGTTTGTGGCCACGTAAAATCGATTTAAGCCCCGAACTGGAGTTCGTTTCACTGACCGTTCCAAGGCGGCTCTTCTGTCGCGGTTTATTTTGTCATGACTTGTCTTTGAGTGTGTGTGTCGCTTATGTTATTTTGTTTTGGCTAGCCAATTAGCCATTTTGTGGGAACTTAACTGTCCTTTTGGCTTTCCGCTATTGATGTTTCCACTAGGGCCTAGTTGTTTCGTGTTTGTGTTTCTTTCCCTATGGTGTCTCTCATGGGAGCTGTGGGTTAACTTTATCGATTCCTGACCATTGCCTTCACTTCCATTTTATATTACAGATCATTACATGAACGTGTTAATGTAATGCATTTTGTAAGTCGGTGCGAGAGGGCGTAGCCGGTGTTGCATATTTCAGTTCAGGTCATGGACAGACTCAATAAAACCGAGTCTGCTATTTTCGTTTATTTGGCGCATTCTTTGCTTCCTAAGGATCTAACTATTCAGAACTTAGTTATCCTGTGTATGTGTTATATATAGAATTCCAGTCTCCATGTACTGTAATTTTTGACTGTCATAGCTTTGTCTCGTGTAGAGACTGCCAAGATTTTTAGTACAAATATTCAATAAAGATGGAATATCTTTTCAGATGAAGCGAGTAAAATTCTGCTAATTTTGTCTACTGCAGACGACGCAAAACTGTATGAATGATAAATTGCCTTCTTTTGTCTGGCTTTTCATTTCTATATTATTTTCCATATTTTGGAATTTGGTATATGTGATCATCGGTCTGGTGGTTATCATTATTAGATGTATCCCATGACGATTAATGAAATACTAAATACAGTCTAACTTCGATGGCTCGAAGCCCTCTGGGACCATGAAAATTTATTCGACACAGCGGTAGTTCGAGCCACGGAGGGTTACTGCCAAGAGGCATAACGAGATACTTTTGAACATCTTTCGATGTTCTCTTTCGATGTTCTGTAATGAAAATGTTTGCTATGTGTTCTCATTAGAATCGCCTCACCGAGGCGATTCTAATGAGTACACACAGCATACATTTGCAGGATAAAAGACTAAAATCTTCTTAATTATCCCCCACTATTGCTTATGAAGAAGATTCCCCTAGGGGCTCAAGAGCGAGTTCGACCCTGCCATGGTAAACGAGCCATCGGTGTTCGAGCCATCGAAGTTCGACTGTATACTTAACACCATGAAAAAGGAAGCTTTTATTTTGTAGTTTGAACGTTAACCTGTATATGCAGTCAGGTAGTTACAAAGTACAGTAAATTTCAACTATTAAGCCCACCTAAAATTCAGACTAATTCTGCTTAAAAAAGCCTATTTAGTAGGCTGCAGATATTCTTTCTCTGTGTTTCCCGAATACAGTGTCCTCGAGTCAGAGACCACCTGTGGGACTGTTCAAAAGTGGTGTTATAGACCACTTTTGAACAGTCCCAAAGGTGGTCTGAATATTGTAATTTTACTGTATGTTTATATGTTATAGCAAAACAAAGACATAAAATCTCAGGATATGTAGCTTGGCTGAAATCTCGCGTGGGTCACTATGCATGTAAATCTCGTTACATCATGTTAACAAGTCCGTGTAACACACGCCCCTGAAGACACCACTATATATAGAGAAAACTGGGGTTTACATGGTCATACCTTATTTGTCTTATTTCTGCTGCAAACCATAGGTAGTGGGTACTCGTTAGACTATGAGGCAGTTCTACCGATCACCCGCAACCTACGTATGGAATATAAATAAGGACCAAAATACGAGGGTAGGCTAAAAAGTTCTGAGCCTGACCAAGATCCAATGGTTTGTCCAGGCTGAAAGTGCCTTATTTTTCAACATAGTCTCCCTTCCTGTCCACACACTTCCTCCAGCGATGCAGGAGTCCTTGGATCCCAGTGGTATAGCGGGTCTCATCTTGGTCCCTGAAAAACTCCTCCACAGCAGCTATCACCTCCTCGTCTGACAGATAATGCTGCCCAGCAAAGTGTTTTTTCATGTTTGAAAACAGAAAATAATCTGATGGAGCTAGATCAGAGGAATACGGAGGGTGATCGACAAGTGTGAAGCCACAGTCATGCATAGCAGCAGCTTCAGCAAAGAATGTTCAAATTATTGACTGGAAATAAAACACAGATGGCTGGATGGATTTCCATTTAGTATGCACTGACCAACAGACACAAATTCCGTTTTGTATGCACTGACCAACAGACACAAATTCTATTTTTCAGACTTATCAAGGGCAGGGACAGCCAGAGTCATGTACCTTTGCCACAATATGTAATATATAGTCTGCTGTACATCTATGAAATTTCAGCAAGATATTGCAAATAATAAAGGAACTAGAGTCTAAAATCGATTTTTAATACATCAAGGGCAAATAACTAAAGAACTGGAACAGCCAGAGAAGTGGTCCTTGGCCACAATATGTACCCTTTACTCCTCTATATGGTCCTTGGTCACAATATGTACCCTTTAGTCCTCTATATATCTGTAAAGTTTAATCCAAATATTTCATATAGTAAGGGAACCAGAGGCAAAAAACTATTTTTCAGATACTGAAAAGGGACAGACAGACAGATGCCCAGACATACAAATGGATGGACAGACAGACAGACAGACAGCAGAGGGTGTAGAAGTTTTATCCATATATTTCAAATAATAAATGAACTATAGGCCAAAATCCCTTTTTTATATATTTCAAGGGCAGATAACTCAATTGCTGGGAAAGCCAGAGTCATGTTCCTTGGCCACAGTATGTAACATTAAATCTACTACATATCTATGAAGTTTCAGCAAGATATTGTAAATAATAAAGGAACTACAGTCTAAAATGCATTTTAAATACTTCAAGGGCAGATAACTCAACAACTGGTATAGCCAGAGTAGCGGTCCTTGGCCACGATATGAACCATTAAGTCCTCTATATATCTGTGAAGTTTCATCGAGATATTCCATATAGTAAGGGAACTAGAGGCCAAAAACCATTTTTCAGATATTTCAAAGGCAGATAACTCAATCGCTGGGAAAGCCAGAATCATGTTCCTTTGCCACAGTATATAACAATTCATCTACTACATATCTATGAAGTTTCAGCAAGATATTGTAAATGATAAACGAACTACAGTCTAAAATGCATTTTTTAAATATGTCAAGGGCAGATAACTCAAGAAGTGGAACAGCCAGAGTAGCAGTCCTTGGCCACAATATGAACCGTTTAGTCCTCTATATATCTGTGAAGTTTCATCCAGATATTCCATATGGTAAGGGAATTAGAGGCCAAAAACCATTTTTCAGATACTGAAAAGGGCAATAACTCTGCTAAAAATTAACGGATTTTGCCCATTAACAATCCCAAACCACTCATCCCCGATACCAATATGTATGCAAATTTGAACAAAATCCGTGAAAAAATACTCAAGTTATCGATCGGAAACGAAGTGCGGACGGACGCACGGACATACGGACGGACGGACGGACACCGGAGGGTATAACATAATACCCCGCCACTATCGTGTGGCGGGGTATAAAAATGCGATATTTACTCCACTTCATCATTTTCAAACACTGATCATATGGTATTACAAATCTTGTTTTGTTGTCTTTTTAAATTTTATGCCCAATGACATATCAACTCTTCTGAATACAGTGCATGTAATGATAAGAACACAGCAAACACTAGATGCATTTTTATATGTGTCTTGAGCATACACACTTGAAGAAGGGTCAGACAGTACCCAGAAAGCCAATTTCCATTGCGCACTTGCGCAATTCAGTGTAGTTCAAAAATTCTGTACCGTTTAGAGAAGCTGAAAAAATACAGGCTAAAAGATACTTTTAGACACATCAAGGGCAGATAAAAAGTTGAATAGCCAGAAGTTATGTACTGGTTCCGTTTTTCATTGTTTTTTTTTACATATATAAAAGGCAGATAACTCAATAACCAGAGTACTGAGCGTCAAATAGCGCGCCTCTAAACATTCACCAAGATACTCTATACAGAGCCAAAATACAACCGTCTGATTAGGAAATGGTAAGCAATAGTAGTGCTGCTTGGCCACAATATGCTACTAGAAGCGGTCTGTATAGCTTAAATTGTCACGCATTTATTCCACATAGTATTATAAAGGAATAAAACGCTCGAAACTGTTTAACACTGTATAAAATATTGCAGAGGCAGTTCAAACTAAATCAAATACCCACTGGCTTTAGTTATTGAAGTGTCACCGTATCTCTCTCTATCCTACGGGTATTTCATTATGTCTAACAGAATATCGCAGAAATGCACGGCTCATCTATTTGTTTTAATGGGAGTACTGAGATTCATTCTAAATAATTTTGCTTTGTCGCAAATTTTCATACGAGAGGACAAATAAGTTACAACGTGACAAGCTTACTGATTCGTAAATGACAACCACATTTGTTATCAAAGAACATTGATAAGAATAATAAATAACATGTTCGTTAAAAGATCATGCCAATCCATTAAGGTGGCACACTCGTGCTACATAGCGAATTCTGTCATGACTCCAGTAATGAACTTTTCCAATGAAAATATGTAATATTTTATTTGTCCTGCTTCCAATAAGGATTGCGGGTGCTTGTTACAACCACACCCATTGATGTTCGCATCCGGTTAACAAGTACATGAAATCAAGATCCGTTAAACCCCTCTTTATATATCCAAAAAGTGGGGTTTACAGAGGTATTTATTATTTTCCTTGATTTTTTTTTTTTTGCTTCAACCATATATATATTATACTTGTTAAAACCACCTTACTGAGGCGGTAGTAAGGCGATTCTAACGAGCACCCGCAATCTATATTAAGACTAGAAATAGGACAAATATGAAACATTTTCATCTGAAAAAAATGTTAGTTCTATAGATGAAATGCACGCCTTTTTATAGTGCGGGTGTGTTTCGTTATGGAAAAATATGCATGTATACAAATGTAACCCCACTTGTCTCGGGGTTTCGAATGTGTTCGCATCACGGCCTTGTTAATTTCATGAATATTAATTAGATTCATTGTGATAACATATCCGTCTGATAAAGTGCATCCTTTCAATATCCAAAATGGTAACTTTTGGGAAAAAATGTGTGATAGTTTTCTTATTTGCACCCTTCAGTGAGGCGGTTCTAACGAGCACCCTCACCCCATGTTTGCAGCATGAATACAAAAAATATCACGGATTTTCATCAGAAAAGTAGCCATTTTGGAGGTTGTAAAATGCATTATGTCACAGGGGTGTGTTATCATAATGTATGGACTCGTTAGCATCGCTTCAGCACCCATTAACTATTTTTAGATCATAAATCTGAAAAAAAAGTAATCTTCATTTGATATATTTTAGAGTAGAAATAAGAAAAATAAGGTATACACCCGGAAACCCCAGTTTTACTGTATAAAAGTGGGGTTCAAGGGGGTCAAAATTATATAGGCGTGCTTTCGTAATGAAATACCACGTTACGTCCAATTACTCACAGTTACAAAAATAAGGAACGTCACGGACGTGTGTTTCATCATCATATAAGTTATGAAATTCAACAATTCCTTTTTTTCTTTTTCTTTTTTGCTCAAAATCTGGCTCCGAGATTGGGGCTAAGTGGGGGTGGGACAAATTCTTCCATTTGAACGTTTGGATTCCCATCATTGCTCGATAGCCATCAATTTAAAATATCTCTGAAGACCAACTAATATGTTGTGACTAGCACAGTTAGTGAGATATTGCTCCTCTTGTACGCATCAAATGACGTTTCGGATTAGATATAGGTTTCTATATAACTTTGATTTGCATAATACATATATACCCGCAATCTAAATTTGGACGCAAAAAGAAGTCATTACGCCCATTTTCTGTACAAACTTAACATTATCCTACATGTAGTATGACTAAGGCAGTAACCTGAGATACCATGGTTTAAGATAACAAGAGTCACCTTTATTCTACTCAATGTATAACCAGTACAGAAAGGTATGCATAGCATTTAATATTGACGGATGTTCATCAGAAGAATGATTTCTGATAATCAATTCTTGAAATAGATAGGCCTAGTTCATTACCATAAACTATTCCGGGGTTCATGCGAACTAACATTAAGATACAGAAGACACTTGAGGTGCTGCGTCTCATCTGGGTCTGCACCGCTTGCCTAAGTTCCATTAATAGGAGCTAGACTTAAACTGGATAAAAACCATAAAATACACATTGATTCATATATTTCGAACACAGAGGGAGAGAGAGAGACACACACACACACAACACAGTACAAATGCGATTTAAATGGCAGAGGAGGTATAAAACAAATTGTGAATCAAAGTTATGCTAATAACATATAGTATGCTTTCCACCAATGAACTCGTGCTATGAGTTCATCCATTCTGAACATTTTTAATAAAACATGTAAAGATGATGACAAGGATTTTGTTTTATTCAATAAAACCAGAATAAGAAATAGAAGTGAAGGCAATGATCAGCAATCGATACAATTAACCCACAGCAACCATCAGAGACACCAAGGGAAAGAAACACAAACATGAAACAACTAGACCCTAATCGAAACACACACACTCAAAGACAAACCAAAGCAAAAACAAATCGCGACAGAAGACGCAAGAAAGAAGTAAAGCAGAAGTAGGTTTCGCCATCAAATCATATCTTGTCAGCAAGCTCTCAGGACTTCAAAATAACCACATGATGACACTGAGACTTCCCTTATCCAGTAAGGGACATGCAACTATTGTAAGCGCATGTCCATTGCTGGGAAGGTCCTTGCAATAGTTCTACTTAACCGACTGGATGAACATCTTGAACATTTAGGGGTTCTACCAGACAGCTACCGTAGATTCAGGAAAGACAGATGAAGATTTGGCTTGATCTTCACAGCAAGGCAGCTTCATGGGAGATGAAGGTTGATTGTATTGATTCCTGATCACTGACACCGCTTCTATTTTCCAAATTTTAATTTCCACCTGAATTTATAGATCAGTATGATATTAAACCCGCAGTAACCAAACCTTTTTGATTACGTATATTACCACTGCTAGAAAATTCAGGTATCGGTCTTAAAATATTCAGAAACATGAAACCGCCGAAGTTCCAGCTTGGTGTATTAAAACAATCTTCTATTCCGTTTGACTTACATGGTGGAAAAAAATCCGAATCAAATCCAATACTAATCAAACAAAACTTTCAGAGTCTAACTGTTGGTTTTCTTTTGCTCCAGCATTTCAGTGGTTTCTTGCTGTTGAGTGCTCACCTTTGTTTCATCTCTGTGGTTGTTTGAATTTGATTTTTGTTTTCACGGAGATGATGCACTGATGAGTTGGAGGCCTTCATGCGGACTGAACAAATTATTAAATTATTTTTCTAAATCGCCACGTAAGTAAGGACGTCGATCGTGGCCACGTAAAATCGATTTAAGCCCCCCCCCCCACACACACACACAAACCAGTGGAATTCGTTGTTTCACTGGCCGTTCCAATGCGATTCTTCTGTCGTGGTTTATTTTTGTTATTGCTTGGCTTCGAGTGTGTGTATCGCTTATATTATTTTGCTTTGGATAGCCAATTGGCTATTTTGTGGGAAAGTTACTGTCCTTTTGGCTTTCCGCCATTGTTGTTTCCATTGGGATCTAGTTGTTTCATGTTTGTATTTCTTTCCCTCGGTGTCTCTGATGGGAGCTGTCGGTTAATTGTATCGATTCCAGGCCATTGCCTCTACTTCTTTTTTTAAGAGAAATACCAGGAACACAACTTGGACCAGTACATGCCCTTTGTTGATCTTACCATAGCGTTTGATACACATACGTTGAAGTATTTGGAAAATTATGGTGACGTAGTCATAGCTATGGTGAAGCAGTCCCACGATGGTATGTATGCTTGCACGGGTCCAAAATGATGGCCAGTTTTCTGATCCTTTCCCTGTGATAAATGGCGTCAAGCAAGGTTTCGTGCTAGTTCCGACCATGTCCAGCAATAATGTTTAGTACTATGCTCACAGGATGGTGACAATAGTACACCTATTAGGTATGTATCGCTTTCACGGAAGGCGTTTCAACCTAAGAAGGTTGCAAGCCAAGAGGTGCTAGACGAGTTCCACCTTGTTAATGCCATGGCAAAAGGTGCTCCAACAGAAGGGAAGATACAAAACGGCTTAGAACAAGTATAGCTAAGAACTCACAATCGGCATAAAAGACCTGTGTGGTTTATCAACTATCACCTGGTCAAACAGAAGTGAAAGGATTGATTAGGAATAGATACATTCAACCCACACCGTAGAGATACCAACGAGAAAGAACCACAAACATGAACTAACTTGAGCCTAATGAGAAGATTAATAGCCGAAAGCCAAAAGGACAATTACTTTCCCACAAAACCTGACAAAGAGCCCATCATCACAGTGAAAGGTCAAAGACTGCAAGTAGTCGACAAGTCCACCTACATTGGAAGCACATTATCATTGATGATGAAGGCACCGCCAGGATTGCAATATCTAGTGCAGCATTTGGCTAACTACGTGGTAGCGTTTGTGATCGAAGTAGAATCAGATCTGACACAAAGTTGAAAGTCTATAAAGCGGTGGTGCTGTCAACACTATTATACGCATGCTACCTACGCCAAAAGACTTCCATACAAGCCATCTTAGAGAATTTGTAAAGATTAAGTGGCGAGTAAGGATTTCAGACACAGTAGTCTTGAAAAGGGCAGAAATGCTGAATAAATACTCTCTTGAAATTGGTACAGTTAAGGTGGACATGCCATGTGACCTTGATGCCTGCGGACCTTTTGCCACAGAAAATTCTCTGTGGAGAACTAGAATGCAACATATTAACAGAGTCATAGGAAGAAATTGCACAGGACCCAGCAAAGTGTCGAGGCCTCAGAAGGGTTTTTATGTGAGGCAAAAGGAATTCACGAAGCAGAAACGTGCTCAAAGCAACGCCAGAGCTAAGGTATCACAAACAGGCCCCGAGGTTATAAAACTTTTTTCATGCTCAACTCAGCTGAGCATAAAACTTGTGTTGCTCATAAAAAATAAAATACTAAGAAGTTGAGCGATTTTTCTTTCTCAGGTAGCAGCGAATGCTATTTGTCCTGCTCACAAATTTTAAAATGCCAACAATTGTTGGCATTTTAAAATTTGTGAGCAGGACAAGTTTCATGCTCAAGTGAGTTGAGCATGAAAAAAGTTTTATAACCTCGGGGCCAGAGCTTTCCTCTCCGACCTCTCTTGCTGTATGCAACAGATAGTCTAGAGCTAGAATCGGTTCATCACCCGTCTTAGAACACATACAAACATTAGTATTTCTTGAATTCGATTGTTTGGGCAAGAGTCAGTAATTACATACGGGCGTTTATTATTTCGGGGTTACTGCTTTATTTGAAAAATCCACTGGGCCATACGAGATGTTAAAAATCCCGTTGTGTGTCTAGCGTCTCGAAGCACTCTTCCATAGAACAGATATTCCAATGATCTCGAAAATATTCTATTATTGTTTACTTTCTTTCTTGAACGTAAAAATCGCTCATATCGGGATGAAAATAGCCGCGCTGTGGCTCAAACATCCTCTCCATAGGTTACTAATACTTTTATCGGGTAAAATCTGTCAATGAGTCTACACGGGTAGTTCTTGCTTCACTCGTAGAAGGTTCTAACTGGTGCATGCATGATTCTTATTAACTTTTGTGAGGAACTGAATTATCTGGTTAACCGCTTACATATAAGCCTGCCCAGGAAAAGTGTGGATAGGTAAACTGACCGGCTCAACAATGACCTAAAATAGTGTTGACTGGGCCGTTAAACTCAAATACAAACAAACACCATATTTTTTGTTTTGGGTAGACATTTGGCCTATTTGTGGTAAAGTAACTGTCGTTTTGGCTTTCCGCTATTGACGTTTCCATTAGGGTCTAGTTATTTCATGTTTGTGTTTCTTTCCGTTTGATATCTCTGGTGGAAGGTGTGGATTAATGGCATCGATTCCTGTAGATGGTTGGCTTCGCTTCTATTTTATTCATCACGAAAACACACCTATATACTTTTGACCCCCTTGAACCCAACTTTTATATGGAAAAACTGGGGTTTACAGGGGTAAACTTTATTTTTCTTGTTTCTGCTCTAAAATATAGAATGTGGGTAGTCGTCACACGGATATGTAATCCTTATGGGGGACAAAGCGGGAAAGAAGCGAAAAGCTATTGCATGGATATAGTGGCAAATATGGAGGTCAAACAATGTCAAAACGAACCCAATTAATAATGGTAGCACCGATTTATTAAACACAATGACCTAATCCGGTAATAAGTCATTTTTTATCAAATATTTGTTTTTCCTAATAGACTTATATTCGCCGAGTCCAATGTTACCCACAATCTATATTTTGAGAAGAAATAAGAAAAATATCACAATTTTTCATCTTAAAATTTTCCTTTTTCTGGTTATAAAATTTACAATGTATTTGTATTGGTGTGCTTTCGTAATGTGCTACTTTTCTCTTGCAGCACATTACGCAAATGTATACATGATGCGTACAAGTTAAAAAATAAATTTTTACTCCGTAGTTTCTGCAGTGGACTAAGGGATCTATGTTTGTAGAATTAGGACACGCCTATAGATGCTAATACTTTGCTTCCATCTTTAATTGCACGCCGGCGGATCAGGCCTTATCGAAAAAAGTAACAAAACCAGTGTTTCAGCTGAAGTGCACGACCCGCCGGATGCTTTTAGCTTTATGAGTGTTACAATAAATGGGTATGGCGGCCATTTTGGTCATGTGACCTGGACCTAAAACGGTTCCCCCAATAAATGCGCCTTATCGTAAGGAGCAAAAATATATCTTATACTTTAGTACTGTATTCTGAATCGTTTGCAGGATAAAATGCATTCTCACTTTTCCAATACAAAAGCATATGTGTCAAAGTTTGACTTAGGCACAAAGAAGGTCAAGGTCAACCCAGGGTCACCATTTTAGCAATTTATGATGGGCCTACGTCCCAGATGCTATTTATCAAGTTTCGTGGAAATCTGCCCAGTGGTTCTGGAGAAGACTATTTTTGAAGGGTTTTTACCATATATGGCTTGGCGGCCATTTTGGTCATGTGACCTGGACCCCATGAGCAAACTTTGGTTTCCCCCATCCCATAGAGGCTCCATATGAAATTTGACTTCAATCGGCCCAACGGTTTCAGAGGAGAAGCAGTTCGAAAATTTTCACATTTTTCGCCTCGGCGAGGCTATACTAAATGGAATGTAATATTTGGCAAGTTCATTGGTTAGATCTCATTGATATCTATCAGTATGCCAAAAATTGTTCAAATATTCCAAGCGGTTAAGTCACTATCACCAACTTTCACAAACGGGTCACGGACGGACAGACAGACAGACCATATATGGCTTGGCGGCCATTTTGGTCATGTGACCTGGACCACATTAGCAACTTTTGGTTTCCCCCATCCCATAGAGGCTCCATATGAAATTTGACTTCAATCGGCCCAACGGTTTCCGAGGAGAAGCAGTTCGAAAATTTTCAAATTTTTCGCCTCGGCGAGGCTATACTAAATGGAATGTAATATTTCGCAAGTTCATTGGTTAGATTTTATTGATATCTATCAGTGTGCCAAAATTTGTTTAAATATTCCAAGCGGTTAAGTCACTATCACCAATTTTCACAAACGGGTTACGGACGGACTGACAGACTGACAGAATGACATGGTGATTTTAGGGCACTCTTAGAAAATCAACCGACTTCAGTCGGTCGCTTTTTCTGCGGGTCGTGCAAACCCCTGTTTATTCGATGTCAAATAGCTATACATGTATGTGATTAATGTGTGTCAGAAATTATGTCACGCATGTTCGCACTTCAGTAAGTCGTTGATGACGTCACTTTTAGCACCGACGTAACGTAATCAATGCACGCCACGCCAGACAAGCTTAGCAACTGCGGACATTATTTGATGTAAATTTCAACCAACCCATTTAACATTCCAAGCTATTTTCAAGGTGCAGGCCTACAGTCTAAACCCAATATTATACTTTGTACTCTAAATCGATGCGAAATCGCCATGGGATTTTTTTTTTCTCTGTGGTGATGGCTGATGTTTTTAAATAGCATAAATATATCTAGTTACAGTTTACAGCATGAAAGTAACAGAAAGGGGTTGGTTCATTAAGTGCCGAAAATGGCCCAACTTCAGAAATACTTGAAACTTTGGCTACATAACATTTCAAGCTTGACATATAGTAAAATAAAATTGTTTTACTATATTGGGGTCTGAGTGACGTCAAAATTTTGACGCAAAGGTTGTAAGTATCGAAATATCTATAATCTCTTTTGAATATATAACATAATTTTTTTTTTGGCTATATGTGAAATAAGGACTTCGTATACATTTGAAACCCTATTTAATAACTTCAGTTTGACTCTTATCATTGCCAGAGCCATGTAGAATGAACAGGTAATCCAATTTTTAATTTTCAGAACCAAATGACATGCTGATTTACCCCACCCACATAGTATATAAGTGACCTATGATACTGGCAATTTTGAACATACACATAAAAGTGAATACTTTGTACCAGTTCAGAAGTTTGTGAATTACAGTCAATTCAGTTATACACTTATGTTTAACTATTACATTCAGTACAGGGTGGAATCTCAGAAAATCACCATCACCATAGCAACTATAATATACACAAAGCTACAGATATAGTTCAATGATCACAGAAGTCTATATAGAGTTCAAGTTGTACAAAATGAGATGGCGAATAAAACGGATTCAAACAAATACAGTGTGTTCATTAATTGCATTCCATAGATAAATATACAAGATCGGTTGCCATGGTAACAGTAAGTGAACATAGTAGGGTCATTTGGAGTATTAATAGTAGTTTTGGTAGATGAAACGGTGAAACACCTCAAATCACGCGGAGAAATGACTTCGAGATATGTCATGTACGCTCTATTTTTGACTGCGATTGAGTTGTGTCCCGAGTACCAGTACCTGAGAACAAGAGTTTATAAAGAAAACATATTTCTGCTATAGTGGATCACTATATTGCAAAGCGCCCACGTACAGGGGTGCGTTGTCTTCATATTGTTCATGACAACGGCAATGCACACAGGCCAACCGTGCAAGGAGTTGGACATTAACACATTACCAGACCTTTCTCCCTGTGATTTCTTGCTCAACCCATATAATAAAACGTGTAATACTGCAAAGGAGATTCCAGGCTTTTGATTGGACAGCGCCAGGGCAATTATTTTCCCTATACCCCGTCAGCAAAAATATATAACCCTCTCGCGCTTGCCTTCGCTGAATTGCGATGTCCGCCTTCTTGGATTTACTGCAGTTGATAAATACATTGTAAAAGCAAATTAATTTTTAAAAACCACAATAAAATAGAAACTTTTGATTGTTTTTCATTTGGTACTTTATTTCATTTTTCCTGTAATAAAACTTTGATTTTAACATGACGTAAACACGTTCCTACTGAGCGCCCTGATCAGCATAGTGGTTTGATGACGTCGCATATAAACATCTACTTCTCACGACGTCCGCTTCTAAAGAAAACATCAGAACGATGCACAAAATGTCATGAAAAAAATTTGCAGTATAACAAATTCGTTAATCGTTATTTTGATTCTTGATGGGGAACATGGGCTCATATTCCCTTCCCCGCCTGAAAGCTTTGCTCTGGTGGGGGTGGGGGTGGGGTGGGGGGGAGTATGATCCAATGTTCCCCGTCAAGAATCAAAATAACTTATAATGTCAGCCAGGATGTCCTTTTGAAAGCTATCATGCCCAGGGCAGTACGTTGTTCCAGTCTCTAAACAGTTTACCCAAAAAGGACGTTTGAATGGATCAAAAGACTGGAAAAGTACGTACAGGTTAAGGAAGAATACTTTGAGGGACTCCACTAGGTAGTTTTGACCAGGTAACCCATATATTTACAAGCCGCACCCACAACTAATATTTTCCGACCCCCCCCCCCTCCCCCATCCCCGTCCACAACAGGTATTTGTTTAGATTTAATGTACAGGAGCAGTACATGGCATTTATGTAAACCAAGTAAAAACCACAATACATTCATAAATGTGAAAAAAAGAAGAGGATATTACACAAGTGGTTATTTCATATGAAATTTATAAAACGCGTCTTTTGCGAGTATCATAAACTTCATGAGTGTGAGGTTCTGTTTATAATTTGAAAATAGAAGTGGAGGCAATGATCAGGAATCGATACATTTAACTCACAGCTCCCATCAGAGACACCAAGGGGAAAGAAACACAAATACGAAACAACAGACCCTAATGGTAACATCAATAGCGAAAAGCCAAAAGGACAGTTACTTTCCCACAAAATGGCCAATAGGCATGCAAAATAAAATAATATAAGCGTCACAAACACCCAAAGACAACCCATAACAAAAATAAACCGCGGCAGACATATTTATTTTGGACTTCGAGAAGGCTTTCGACCCCAATGAACTCCAAATTATTTGGTTATGGAATTGAGAAGAGGGCTCTCAAATGGACAGATTCCTTTCTTTGCTGTAGAAAACAGCGCATTGTTGTTAATCATCGTGGTTAATCTTCAGAGTGGCTCCAGTAGTTTTGTCAGGGATCCCACAAGGGACTGTTTTTGGTCCATTGTTATTCTCCCTATATACATTAATAATATTCAAGTGTCGTTAACTCAGAAATAAACTGTTCGTTGCTGACTGTGTTTGCTACTGGGAAATTAGAGATACAGAGAGATCACTGAAACGTCCGAATGATATAGATAATGATGCTGGGCACAAAAATGGGGCATGGGATTTCAGTCCGTTAAATGCAGTATTATACAGATAACTAGGAAGAGAACCAATAAAATTGAGGCTTCTTACACTTTAGAGGAAACGGTCCTCGAGAATTAATACCTTTGGTGTGACAATCACACGCGATTTGATATAGAATGCACACATTAGCAACACGATAGAACGCTTGGTTTCCTGAGGCGAACAGCAAACATAAAAGCTCACATGCTGTTTGAAAACATGGATTTCGAACTTTTGATATCACAAGATGGGCACTTCTTTGTTTATGTTACGTTGAGCGACGTAACGTTATCGCCCTGAACATAGCATTTAAGAATGTTATGATGACGTCAGAGGGTCATTGCTTAACAGGCGTCATTGCAGACAAGATTCTGAACAAGCCGTGATGTTGGTTTGGGGTCGCATTGGAACAGTTGATATGGAGTCACCACTGCCGTTGGAATCGAAAGTGATGCAAGAAAAAAAAAACAACAACAAAAAAAAAAAAAAAAAAAAAAAAAAATCATCCATGGGTAGATCTATTTCATTGCAATTACATTTGCCGAGTCCCTCGGAATATATCGGAACACTTGGCCTAGCTGCCTAATGTTTAAACGTATTTAGCTGCCACGTGTGTGAAAAAACACATGGGTGTTCCTATATTGAAACAGTTTCAACGTGGTTCAAACATGGATTTAACGGTGAGTGGCTGCTGGGAATTCCACTACACTGCTAGCCTGGGAATCTGTATCCGAGCTGTATATTGTCTCAGGCATGATGCAAACTGGACCGTACTTTAAAGCTTAGTGGTTTCTTTCGGCCATAGGGCTTGAGACGTCATTTCTTTCGGTAAAAGTCCCTCAAAATTGGAAGCAACGTCTCTAAAATGAACTAGAGTAAGCGAGTCTAATGTCGACCCATGTGCATTATCGACCCCCTGTCTGGCTTAATTGGTTTTATGAGAAAACTAATTGACTCCTGGAAGAAGTTGTACCTGGTATACATAATTCTTCATTATAACGATAATACCCGACTTTACTCTAAATAGTTTTGATGAGGACGTCAAACCTGAAACAAAACCTGATGTTAAGCAAACTCTGTCACTAAATCCTTTTTCGCTCGTGAAAAAGTTGGCAAAAAGTAAAGAAAAATGAAGTGTGTCAGTTTATGTAAACATACCTTGCAGACTGATAAGAATTAGAAAGCAATAAGCAAAAAAAAAAAAAAAAAAAAAATACAAAAATAATACAGAGGATTCGAACCCGGGTCGCCCGCGTGCCAATAAAGACGTTGCTAATCGCGCTATTCCGTCATTTACAGGGACGCGGCGTTTCATTATAATTATATTTCAAATGTATGTCCTGATCGTGAGTTTTACAATAGAAATGCCCTAGATGTTACTGATTTGCCTGGAGATTAAATTAAAAATTGAAACAATTACAATTACTTGCTTGTGTTCTGGTCAAAATTCTGGTAAATACCGGGAATAATCGAGGCAGTTTCATTGTTTATGTAACAGACATGGCAACGGTGTCATAGTAGATTTTAACCGGGCCGTTTTATTGTCCGGAAAACTTTTGCTCTAGTGTTTGAGAAGTGGCAGAACTGACCTAACCTACTTTTATCACAGTTTGATGTCAGTCAAAAGAAAGTTCAAGGTCCTGCTTTCGCATATTAAACCGTTTCTATGATGTTTTTAGACATGACTTCCATTGCGTTGCATGCAAGATCGCGTCTACAGCAAATCATATTTTTTAAGATTTCATCGCCAGCTCAGCTGTCGACAATAACCAGATTTTTCGGACTTAACAAAAACAAGCTTAGGGACAACATTTTGTAATTTTATGGTTGTCGAGGCCTGTGCTGGTATTTAATTTTATATTTCAAAAACCAAAAAAACTCGCAAAATGGACGATTTGCGTTACCGAGAGGGTTTTCAGGAACCTTTCCTGCCTTTACTAAACAAAGAAATGAATTTCAAAACGCAAAGTTATAAAGTTTAATACTTCGTTTGCAAATATACACACCATACATATTTCATTTATGCACTTGAAAAATCAGAAAAATGTTGGGCCAATTATGACACTTAGTGAATCAACCCCTTTCGTTTTTAGTCGTGTGTCTTTCCCTTGGTGACTCTGGTGGCAGCTGTGGGTTAATTGTATCGATTCCTGATCATTGCTTTCACTTCTATTTTAGATCAAATCGTATTTATTTCATGGTCACCAAATTTGTATCTTCACTCATGGCTTAGCCGCTTGTGAAAAACTTTTTTAGTGGTGTTCATTCTGTGACATAAAAATCGATCTTACACTAAAGAAATCATATATCCTTCATTTGTTATCATAATGGGGCGCCAACAATCTATGTTTGGAATAGAAATGGGTTTAAATATACCGGTTAACCACCGGAGAAAATGACATTTTGCAGCTTAAAAAGAAAGCATTGCATGCATCTATAATCCCGATGAAATCAATCAGCTCAAAAAAGTAATATCATGGCAAATGAATGCTGCATGCATTATCAAACATAACAATGACATTGCATTTTAAGATAAAATTCATGTTTTCATGGCTTTATAGAAAGATTGCTACTAGCTTTTAATAAGCTTCCTATGACATTGGTCTCATGTTGCGAAACACGATTTATTGAACAATTAAAGTATTTCAGAGTCCATGAACCATGAACGTTTGACTGAAATCGAATTCTAGCTCACACTCTTTTTAGGAAGATATTGTCAAGAAACAGTTGGCTAGAAACCAACAAAGAATACGCCATGAGAGATAGAGCAAATAAGTGGTCATTTCACATCACGAAAACATGCCTATATTATTTTGACCCTCTTGAACCCCACTTTTATATGGTAAAACTGGGGGTTACAGAGGTCAAAATTATTTTTCTTATTTCTGCTTTGAAATAAAGAGTGTGGGTACTCGTTAGAACCGCCTCAATGAGGCGGTTCTAACGAGTACCCACAATCGAGGCGGTTCTAACGAGTACCCACAATCTATATTTTGAGCAGAAATAAGAAAAATATCACAATTTTTCATGTTAAAATGATACTTTTTTCGGCGGTAAAGTTTACAATGTATTTGTATAGGCGTGTTTCGAAATGATATGAAGCGATCCTTCTGCGAGCTACATAGCTCAATACGATAACACACCCATGTGATATGGTGCATTCTTTCATATCTCCAAAAAGGTAATTTTTCTGATGAAAATGAGTGATTTTTCTTATCTATACTTAACTTGTTAGAACCGCTTCATTGAGGCGGTTTCGGCCCCCGCCCATCAGGGCTTGAAGAAATATATGGGCTGCATGATGCTTCCACGCAGAGCTGAAACCGACCCTTACACGAGTACTGGTAAACCGCTTAGAGGATCTAAGCCTGCCCAGGCAAAGCGGTGCGAGTCGGCCCGTCCATGCTTATAAATCCTATTGGTTTCATTGGGTGGCAGGGCTTTAGACGTCATTTCATCTCAATGCCGGGTAAAAGTCCCACAAAATTGGAAGCAATGTCTCCAAAATGACCTTTACAGTGTTGACGCGGACGAAAAACCCCAAATCAGTCAAACAAACAAAGAATTATTTCTTATCTATACTTGTTAGAACCGCTTCATTGAGGCGGTTCTATCGGATACCCACAATCTATGTCTTGGAGCAGAAAATGAGAAAAATAACGAATACCTCCGTACCCCAGTATTCTTTATATAAAGTTGGTTTTATGGGGGTGTTCATTTCACGGACTTGTAAACGTGATGTATCAAATAAATTACCATTACGCAAACACGCCTATACAAATACATGCCACCTTTATCGCCGAAAAAATGAAAATTTTATGATGAAACATTGTGATGTTTTTCTTATTTCTGATTAAAATAAAGATTGTGGGTACTCGTTAGAATCGCCTCATCGAGGCGGTTCTAACGAGTACCCACCATCTATATTTTAGAGCAGAAATAAGAACAATAAGGTATACCCCCGGAAACCTCAGTTTTACTATATAAAAGTGGGGTTCAAGTGGGTCATAATTATATAGGCGTGTTTTCATGATGCGATAACATACACGTGTGTTGATGTGGCGCCTAAAATATCTGTAAAAGTATTTTGTTTTAATTTCCCTATTTAAGTACCAAGCGTATACTGTTTGCTCGCTAGATCCGCCTTAATAAGGCGGTTCTCACGTGTACCCACAATCTATGTTTTGAGAAAAATATTGGCAGCTATGCACATCCCTTTAAATCCTTTTTTCTCCACAAACTGTGGGTTTGAGGGTCGTTCATTGCAAGGACTTGTCAACATAAAGACTGTTAAAACACAGTTTTTTAGCTTCTGCATTTATTTAATGGTTTCATCAAATATTGCACAGTAGACATGTTAGCATCGTGGTTAACAAATACGTGAACTCTAGACCCTTGTAAACCCCGATTTGTATATGAAACAAAAAGGGCTAATAAGGATATAGAAACGACTGTTTGAGACGGTTCTTACAAGCATACACAATCTATGTTTCAGAAAAAAAATGTCAGTCATTACGCAAACACGCATATACAAATACATGGCCACCTTTATCGCCGAAAAAATGAAAATTTTAAGATGAAAAATTGTGATATTTGTCTTATTTCTGCTGAAAAAATAGATTGTTGGTACTCGTTAGAACCGCCTCGTTGAGGCGGTTCTAACGAGTACCCACAATCTATATCTTAGAGCACAAATAAGAAAAATAAGGTATACCCCCGGAAACCCCAGTTTTACTATATAAAAGTGGGGTTCAAGGGGGTCAATACTATATAGGCGTGTTTTCGTAATGTTTTGAGTCACAAGCGAATGCACAATTTCACACGGATATGTAATCCTTATGGGGGACAAAGCGGGAAAGAAGCAAAAAGCTATTTCATTGATATAGTGGCAAATATGGAGGTCAAAACGAACCCAATTAATAATGGTAGCACCGATTTATTAAATACAATGACCTAATCCGGTAATAAGTCATTTTTTATCAAATATTTGTTTTTCCTAAGAGACTTATATTCGCTGAGTTCAATGTACTCATTTTCGTTCTCAATGTCTCTATCTATTGGCGTTAGTCGCTTCCAAGATATGGGGGAATAAAATGTTGTGTCAGTCAGTACCTTAACCCATATGTGACAATGGAATCTTCCACCCAGTAAGTTTGGAGTGGTCCACTTCCAGTTATAGAGGCGTCAGGTTTGTTTTTGTTTGTGGCAAATTTTACAGAATGAATTTTCTTCAAGCAAGCAGTGTAGACCCAGATCAGACGTCGCGTTCTATGGCGTCTGATCTGGGTTAGCATAGTTTCCCAACGAAATGACATATATGGGTTAAGATTAGAGTGTTTTATCAATAAAATTGGAGATCAAAGGACAAATCGATCGTCTAAAGAGAATCATCAGAACCGACAAAATGGAAATTGGGCCAGACAAGACAAAAATAAGGACGAGAAAACCTGATGAAACCAAGGTTAACCCTTATCTTGCTATTCACGACAACCCCTATCTTTACAAACAGTGTAGATCCTGATCAGATGGGTTCTTCTGAAGAAGCCATCTGATCAGGATCTACACTGTTTGGCCATCTGGTCAGGATGTACACTGTTTGGCATTCAGTTTATGAATTTGTAGCAATAAATTATATCAAGTAATTTGATTGGTTGATAGACAGAAATGGGTGTGGCTTAAATGAATATTAAGATAAGGGTTAATATTAGAAAGAACGACATCGAGTTAGAAGCAGTAAAGAATTTCAAACATTACGATAAGCACAGCCATGTGGCATGGTGAATTCTGCCATAAGTACAAAACTCGCATTTTCTGACGAAAACGTGTGGAATTTTTCTTCTCAAAAACCTATATTGCAGGTACTCGTTAGAACCGCCTCTCCGAGACAGTTCTAACGAGTTCCCACAATTTATGTTTTGAGCAGAAATATTAGTAACATCAAAATTTTTTATCCGAAAATGTCCATGTTTTGGTTATAACATTTTCATTTTCTTGCTGATAAAATGTTCAGTCCATTTGAATAGAAAAAAAAATTCGCAATGATGTTTCCCAGGAAAAGGCACGAGAAATGACAACAGTTATCTTCTGAAAGAGTAGACATACTTAGTTACATAAAGACACACACACGAAAACCTAAAATACAGTGCGCTATGTGTATCATTACAGTGTACTTCAAATTATTCAAGATCTTGACAGCGAGTTCGAATTAGTCATGGTATGATATACGAGTTAGTCGTGTTCAAGTTATCGAATTTTCACAACACATCCAACTATCCTTATACCGGCACTCGTCATAACGGCAAAACGCATTATAACGACAATTCCAATGGAATGAATTCTAAGCTAAAGCCTTAGCCTGGATTCCGAGCGACGTGGGCTTCCTTTGGGTTCGAAATCGAATCCATAGTCATGAAAGGTTCTTGTAATTTAATACTACAAGAAACAAATGTTATAGATATTTGTTAGAATCGCCTCACCGAGGCGATTCTAACAAGTGTCTATAACATTTGTTTCTTGGATGTAAGGCGATTCTAACAAATATCTATAACATTTTGCTTTTTGGGGTTAATGATGTGAAAAAGACGTTTTATAACCCTCCATATCCTAACTGGGAGTCTTTTAGCGGCAATTTTTTTAACGGCACAATAATAGGGAACAAATACTGTCGCTATACCACGGATCCTCTGTATTTGGTCGATTGTCTCTAAATGACATGTAAACAAGTCCGTGTAACGAATAACCCTCTAAACCCATTTCATACAGAGACAATTTGGGTTTACAGGGATATACATTATTTTTCTTATTTCTCCTCCAGGACATAGGTTGTAGGTACACGTTACCCGCAAAAAATCACAAAATTTCATAAGAATATTACCGTTTTCGAGAAACGAAAGAGTGCTCAATGTCATAACAGAGTGCTCTATGTCACGAAAGCGAGCTCTATGTCACGAAAGAGTGCTATATGTCACACACATGTGTAATCGTAACGTAGGCTGGAACAATTCTTCCTTAACGGATACCAAAAATGTATTGTTTATCCCTTAAATTCCACTATTTCAAGAAAACATTGACGAACCCGATCAGACACCGCATTCTGTGGCGATGATCTAGGTCTAGCCATTAAAAACACACAGAAACCCCCCCCCCCCAACCCCCCCCCCCAAAAAAACAAAACAAAAAAAAACAGAACATATCAATCCAAGCAAGATCGATTCTACAAGTAACCTTCTTCACAGTAGACCATCTGACAACGATACAGATAACACTGCTTTTGTGGGACACTGGCAAACATTGCAGACGCGGCGTTGGATCTGGAACTACACTGTTTGCTTGTGGCACATGTATTTCTGGATCAAATTACAGAAAAAAGCATTGCACCACTACAACTGGAAATGCACCACACCAAACTTATTCCGATGGAAGATTCCATTGTCATGTATGGGTTAAACAAAGGTTAAATGGGTTTCACAAATCGGTGATAGTCACGTTGACTTCAGTCAGAACGGCATTTCGATAACATACCCGTGAGACAATAGTGCATTTTTCACATCTCCAAAATGGCTATTTTTCTGATGAAAATCCATGATATGTTTCTTATTTATACTGCAAATATAGATTGGTGGTGCTCGTTAGAACCGCCTCGTTGATGTGGTTATAATGAGTACCCACAACCTGTGTATTGGGGCAGTAATATGAAAAACTAGGATCGCGCAGTCGATGGTATACCATCGCAAATACCCGCTTTTTGTATGAATGACACTAAAGATATTGCAAAGACATACTTTTTGACCTTTGACATCGGGGCCATGTGCGGGTCAAGGTCACAAAAAGTAGCCCACTGCCATCTACATACCATGTACTATCCACATGCAAAGTTTCAAAAGTGTAACCTCAGTGGTTGCAGAGGAGATCCATTTACCTAACACGTGACGGACGGACGGACAGACAGACGGACGGAGGGACGGACGTACGGATGGACGGACTGACGACCACTCAACTCTGGTACGAAAACAATATACCCGATTTTTCTTCGAAAAGCGGGTATAATAATACATACCCCGTAGACCCCAATTGTCTCTGTAAAGTGGGGTTTAGGGAGTGTATATTTCACGTACTTGTTCACGTGATATTGGGCTACTGCGCTTATTAACTTTGTGTCGATTGACAAACAATCGACCCAAAGATGATTGTCATCACGGAAACACGTCTATATAATTTTAACCCCCTCGAACCCCACTTGGGTTTACAGGGGAAAACCTTATTTTTATTATTTCTGCTCTAAAATATGGATTGTGGGTACTCGTAAGAACCGCCTCGATGAGGTGGTTCTAACAAGTACCCACAATCTATATTTTGAGCAGAAATAAGAAAAATATCAAAAAAATTTATCTTTAAATTTTCATTTTTTCGGCGATAAAGGTTACAATGTATTTGTATAGGCATGTTTTCGTAATGAAGTGCATAAGAAACAAAGGATCAGTCTTTCTAATCCCCTCCTGAAAGAAATATAACATGCTGTCTGTAATTTCATCATCTTATTGCCAGAGCTTATTAAAACAATTGGAAATTCGATTACAATAATGCTGTATTGCAATTTGAATTATCAAGGAGATATTTTTCACTAAGAAGATGTTCTTTGATTACAATGGTTAGGGCGGAAAATTATTATGTTTGTCTCGTTTAAAGTGAAGAATCAGTTTGTTGTCAAGTTTAAATACTGATAACAACAGCGTTTTGTATAATTGAATAGATTACGTTAACGGTTTCTATTCGAAATTAAATTAGGCATTCTGTGCTGTATTAAAATTCTGCCAGTAAAATTGTTTTTGATAATTGAGTCGGTGCTAAGAAACAGCGCACAACATACACGACCTCCTATTCCCACCAGACTGCCTGTGCTATATGATGATCTTGTGCATCCAAAAACTGAAATGTGACTACTATGATATGACTGCATTAGTGTTTAAGCTGATCTGAATACTTGCTGGTACCCTTTGCTGTGTGCTTATTCTTTTATAACGGTTGGAAAGAGGAACAAACTTGTCAACTGAAATAAAAGGTCTAATAAATAGGGGAAACAAGTTTTCCAGAAGACATAATTTCTCTTTCTTTTCATCGTAATTCAATTAGAATCCAGGAAACTACAATTTATTGTCTCGCGTGGAACAAAATTATATATCTTTATTTGCTGTTCTCTCCGTTTGGTAGCCTTTAGCCACACTAACAACTTTAGATGGGTATTTTCTGTCTAAATAACACTGGAATTGGAAACAGACAAACCTACCGACGTGGAAAATAACATATAGTAATTCATTACTAGAAAGGGTAAAAAAACTTAAGTGATATGGTTTAAGGATACAATTGACGTTTATGTCGTCATTGTAACCGTTTGAAATAAAATAAACTACCGGCTATACATATCGATAACACACCCGTGCGACATAATGCATGTTTTTCACATCTCCAAAATGGCTACATGTCTGATGAAAATCTGTGATATGTTTGTTATTTTTACTTCAAACATAGGCTGTGGGTGCTCGTTAGAACCGCCTCATTGAGGCGGTTCTAACAAGTACCCACAACGTATGTCTTGGAGCAGAAATAAGAAAAATAATGTATACCCCGTAAACCCTAGTTTTCCCTATATAAAGTGGGGTTTAGGGGGTGTTTATGTCATGGACTTGTTTACGTGATGAAGCGGTTCTAACGTGTACCCACAATTTATATTTTGTGCAGAAATAAGAAAAAAATATCACCATCTTTCATCTTAAATTTTTATGTGTTTTTTTTACGGCGGTAAACTTTATATTGTATTTGTATAGGTGTGTTTTTGTAATGACAGTGTAATCTTTCAGATCTCCAAAATTATTAATTTTCTGATAACATTTTGTGATATTTTTCTTATTTCTACTCATAACATAGGTTAATGGGTGCTCGTGAGAACCGCCTCATTGAGACGGTTCCAACGAGTATTTTGTGAGTGCTCATTAGAGCCGCCTTAATGAGGCGGTTCTAACGAGTACCCGTAACCTTTGTCTTGGAGCGGAAATAAGACAATAATATATACCTCTGTAAAACCCAGTTTTCTCCTTAATAAATTGGGGTTACGGGAGTCTTCATTTCACGAAGTTGTTGACATGATGAAAATGTTTGAACTATTTCTTAAACTCGAAGGAAATGGTTGATATTTTAGACCTGTTCTTTTTCGATTCTAACGACTTGAAAATCGATAATGATTTTGTTTTTGTAAAAATGAAATCAAACCAAAACTGTTGATTGTAACGTGTGCCTCTGAGACCTTTTGTAAACCTTTTGGTGTGCGAAAAAGACGCGATACCAACCAACGTCACAGAATCTACGACTGATGTCGGGCCCACGCCCATTGGGGCTTTAAGAAATAGATTGGGCTGCACGGTGCTTCCACGCACGACTGACCCTGGCGGCACACATCAAGTGAACAAGTCCGTGAAATGAACAGCCCCTTAAAGCGCACTTTTTAAAGAGAAAATTGGGGTTTACGGAGTTATCCATTATTTTTCTTATTTCTGTGCCAAGACATAGGTTGTGGGTACTCGTTAGAACCGCCTCAATGAGGCGGTTCTAACGAGCACCCGCAACCTATGTTTGAAGTAAAAATAACACAAATATCACAGGTTTTCACCAGAAAAGTAGCCATTTTGGAGATGTGAAAAAATGCACTTTGTCGCACGGGTGTGTTATCGTAATGCATGAGTACTGATAGAAATTTCCAACCGTAAAACCGCCGATTTACCTCCCCAATGACAATGTTGAATACAATTATCCCCTGATTTTAATGTTACGCCTAACAAGACATGCCATACTGTACACCTACGTGAAAAACAGGTAGCACTACGACTATAGAAGCCTCTGTGGTGCAGTGGTTATACTACTCTCCTGATACACCAGGTATTGCAGGAACAATCCCAGGCTTCTCCAGACTTTCGGGTGAGCCTTTAAACCGAGGTCCCGTCTCCGTATGACCTTAGGTGTTGGTGGGACGTAAAACTGAAACACACTCACTCACCACGTCAACTATAAAGACAATGGACAACGACCAGCCGACTGCTTCTAATAGCAGCGTCAAAACTTTGGTCATATGGTCAATTCAAGACGGATGGTGATTTATCGGTTTAATCATGTTAACAAGTCCGTGTAATGAACAACACTCTAGTCCTCATTTTAAACACTATTTTTAAGAGCATAGGGCGCTTGTAGTCGTTAAAACCGTCTCGTTTAGGCGGTTCTAATAAGCACCTAAAATGTACGTTTGGGCTAGAAGTAAGAAAAAGAATATTAATTTAAAACAAGTCTGAACAATAAGCTAGTTCTAAAGATATGAAAGACGCAATTTTATAATTATAATTTGTGAAAGAGTGGTCATAACCGATTTATTGCAATTATTAGTCAATGAAAAATAATATAAAACAAAAGCAATCTTTTCCTGAGGTGCTAAGTTTATTACTATAATTATCAATCTGTTTTTGTTCTATAGTAAACATGTATATTCTTTTTTTTCTTCAATTCATGACTATGGTGCTAGGAATACCACTATAGATTTTTATTTACTCCAAACAGTTTAGCACTTTGTGTTTCCTTTGTTCCAGCAATTTTAAGGTTGTAAAATGTCTGGAATTGTCCTGAGAAACGCAACCTGAAGGTCCACCGGTGTAATTATGAATACAGCATTTAATGGTTACGTCGAAATAGTAGAATCAACAACAATACGCAATCAACATGCAATTAAGCCATGAGTTTAGTACTGAATGCTTTTAGAGACAGACATTAACCCTTTTATACCAGAAACCCCAAAACGGGTAATTGGCAAACAGTGCAGGCCCAGATCAAACGCCACAGAACGCGGCATCTGATAAGGACCTACACTGTTTGCAAAAAGTACAGCCCGTTTCCAAATTAATTTTGAAGAAAACACAACCTGACAACCCTAAAGTTTCCAAAGAACTATATGTAAGGTAGATGATTCCATTTGGTACAAAATGGGTCAATCTGCCGCCATTGGCAGTGCCAGTTGCACTGCGTCCTTTGCATTCGTAGTTAATGGTATTGCAAGACCGCAAATGGAAGACATGCTGCCTTCATATCGTTTGTTTTATAAGGCATCCCGGATTGAAAGACTTAGTATGCAAATCTTCATATGCCCTTAAAATGCTTGCCATACTTCATCAAATCGCAGGAAGGGCAATATACTTAAGTCCCGTAACGGGAAAAAGGCTAACATTCACTTGAAGTGTCTCTGATAGTTCCAGGATATGCTTTCTTCCCGAAGATAAAG
Source organism: Lucinisca nassula (assembly GCA_963580285.1). Taxonomy (NCBI): domain Eukaryota; kingdom Metazoa; phylum Mollusca; class Bivalvia; order Lucinida; family Lucinidae; genus Lucinisca; species Lucinisca nassula. The sequence goes on along the minus strand of OY757017.1, from coordinate 112,574,872 downwards.
CAAGATCCGAGGTCAGACAATCTTGTTTTTATAGATATTATTGTAGCTTTTGATAATATCTGGCGATATCCCTGGCATTTGCATTAACACTACAAGACGTCAGACGTCCAGATAGAAAAGTGTTTGAATATATCCTTTTTTTTTTACACACCAGATAAGGAAATCCGTGGGTTTAGTCCGGGATAGAAACTCTGTTCATACCCTGGTGTTCTTACCAAAGCAAACTACATAAGTATTAGTGAGCGAAAAATGAAACTTATCTGTGTCTTAGTGCAAGAAAAAGAACCTAATACGGGGTTCTGTTGTAGAAGGGTGTTTCCAACCCTCGGGATGACCACGCTGAGAGGAACCTCGTAACCGAGGTTCCGCTCAGCATGATCATCTCTCGGGTAGGAAACGCCCATCTACAACAGACCCTCATACCAGATTCTTATATTCATTTACTACGTTCAACACGTCAATGGCTTGAATATCTTTGGGACTAAGAAGTGTTCGAGACAGAGCTAGTTATACCCCGCCCATCGGGGCTTGGAGAAATAGATTGGACTGCACGATGCTTCCACGCAGAGCTGATACCCACCGCAAATGAGTACTGGTAATCCGCTTAGGTCTAAGCCTACCCAGGAAAATTGCTGCGAGTCGTCCCGTCCATGCCTATTTACTCTATTGGTTTAATTTGGCGACATGGGTTTGAGATGTGATTTCATCTCAGTGTCGGGTAAAATCCCACAAAATGGGAAGCAACGTCTCAAACATGACCTAAATTGTGTTGACGGGGACGTTAAACCTCAAATCAAACAAACAAATGACGTAAACGGTACTCTTCCGCTGTTAAACTTTTTTGTACCAAATGGAATTTTCCATCTTATATAAAGCAGGAGTCCATTTCAAAATTAAGGGTTGTCATGTTGTGTTTCTTCAAAATTTATTCGGTAAGTGGCTTAACTTTTTGCAAACAGTGTAGGCCCTGATCAGACGCCGCGTTCTGCGGCGTCTGATTTGGGCCTGCACTGTTTTCCAATGTACCTCTTTAGGGGTTTCTGGTACCGACGGGGTTAATAGGAAAACTGCGTGCAAATATTTCATTGTTTCATTTTATGCCTTAAACCAGAATGTTTTGTCATAATCAATGGAAAACGCAATTATAAGTAATAAAGGTAATTAATTTACTCGTGATCTGTTGTTGTTCATTCTAATACACTTGCGTGTGTAACGCGACGTCTGATTGGATAGCGTAAAAAATTTGCGATAGTATATTCTGCGATATACTGTAGGAAACCCGACGTCATCGCATAACGTCGCTTTTCATTGGCTGGCATTTGGTTTTACGCAGCTCACAGCGCTATCCGCTTTATGCAAAATAGTACACTTTTAACAAAACACACAAATAAGTGCATTAGAATGGGGATAACAGTATTGAAAACTGTCATTTGGGGAGGTAAATCGTCGGTTTTACGGTCGCAAATTACGTTTTACGGTTCCGCTGACGCGTCGCCGTAAAACGAAATTTCCGACCATAAAACCTCCGATTTACCTCCCCAAATGACAATTTCGAATACAGTTATCCCCTAAATGAACGTTAAATAAATTACATTCATTTCACAAAAGATTATCTATTTTACTGCATGCATTGACTTCTTTCTTAATATTTTTGCACGGCTCGACTATGCCCACAAAATGTAAAGCCTGTTGGGGCCGAAGCCTAGGCAAAAAAGTCTCGTTTAAAAAAAATCAACAAACAAACAAATGGAGCAGCCCATGTATGCATTCAGTACCCCTTTACAAAGCAAAGGATTTACTTTTACAACAATCGGGCTTCAGCAAACCCTTTTGTTTGTGGGATATCTGTATTTTAAATTTACATTTTAGGATTTTCGACTTTGCGACCGAAAAACGGACGATTTAGTTCCCTAATTGACAATTTTCAATACGGTTATCCCCATTCTTATGCACTTATTGAGCTGTTTTGTTAAAAGTTGTACTGTTTTGCTAAAAGCCGCAAGCGCTGTGAGCTGCGTAAACTCAAACACTGCCCAATGAAAAGTGACGTTACATGATGAATCGGGTTTCCGACAGTATGTTGCACGATATATTGCCGCAAATATTTTACCTTATCCAACCAAACGTCGCGTTACATACGATAAAAGTTAATACAACAGCAGCGGTTGTACTGTTGTTGTCCACGTGATTATAATTGTCCAATAAAACTGAACCCCCCCCCCTCCCCCCTTCCCTCCCCCCCCCCCCCCACACACACACACACACCCTCCCCGAAAATTAAAGGTAGTGTAGCTGATTGATAGACAGAGCGAAATTAATACAAAAGAACCGCAAGTACCGGGAAAGTGGATTCCAATACTGAATTGGTTTACCCATATAAACAGGGTACCGTATATAGCACATTGATTAACAGTGTTTACCTATAGAATGTGGCGTCTGATCAGGGTCTACACTGTTCGCCTAAACAACAGTATTTTATGGCTACCGTATCTACCATATGTATTAGGACAGATATGTCTGAATAAATGGTGTAAACCCAGATGAGACGCCGCAGAACGCGGCGTCTCATCAGGGATTACACTGTTTGTCACGCATTCAGCTGTCTTAAGACACAACATCGAGTAATAAAGTGTATTTGTTCAAATTTTTAGGAGTTAAATTATCAGAATATTTAGGGTAAATACGGTAAGACGAAAAATAAGACCAAGTTCAGTTCGAGTTTTTCCACCAGTTTTGTAAGTGCTTGGAAACCGTACTGATGGAAGAGTTATTATATTATATACCACAGTGGACGACCCTCTTTGGAACAAGTAGAAATCAATTCAGAAATCAGTGATTCATTAGCACAACTGCCTGTTATAAACACCGTCTTGTTAAATGAACATTGGACAGCAAAACTAGATGAGACACCGACACATAACAGGGTCCGGACAAAGCTACACCAACGACATGACTCCTGGCTTTTTTTTCTAAAATGTACATCATGCATCAGCAATAAGGACATCGACCAGGCCACGCGTCTACAGGCCACGTGTTTACACATCTTAGTAAAATATTTTTGTATGCCATGGATTCAATCCAAACGTTACAGACTACAAGAGACAAATCGTATTCAAGCTTTTAACAAAAATAGTAACATACCGATGCAGTATAATGTCTTCACCACGAAAACACGCCTATATAATTTTGATCCCCTTAAACCCCACTTTTATCTATCTTCTTATACTGCTGATGTCCTAGGTTTTGCTCTGACCAGGCCCCTACGTGCTGATAGCCTAGGTTTTGCTTTGACCAGGCCCCTACGTGCTGATGTCCTAGGTTTTGCTTTGACCAGGCCCCTATGTGCTGATGTCATAGGTTTTGCTCTGACCAGGCCCCTATGGGCTGATGGCATAGGTTTTGCTTTGAACAGGCCCCTACGTGCTGATGGCTTAGGTTGTGCTCTGACCAGGCCCCTACTAATAGTCTGGAACAGGAGATGCTCAAGTACTGATGAATCACTCTCCAGAACTAATTAACTTTTCGTCCTCTTACGTCGCGGTGATATTGTAAACAGCGGAAGACGTAGGGACAATTAGACATGTTTGTATCATGCCATTAACAGAAGTTGGTGCTTCCATTTTTGTAAACAGAGGATTTTGACAAAGCATGGACAGAATGTTAAACCGTGTTGATCCTGATAATCCTATCTCATCAAGGTCTTAATTGTTTGTATAGGTATCTTTTTTGAAGGTTAACACATAGTCATGGTTAGCGTTAAAAATACAAAAGAGAAACAATCAGGAACTGGTCTTTACGAAAACTCGCCTATACAAATACAGTGTAACCTTTATCGCCGAAAATTTGAAAATTTCGAGGTGAAAAATTGTGATATTTTTCTCATTTCTGCTCAAAATAAAGATTGTGGGTACTCGTTAGAACTGCTCGATGAGGCGGTTCTAACGAGTACCCACAATCTATATTTTGGAGCAGAAATAAGAAAAATAAGGTTTACCCCTGAAAACCCCAGTTCTACTATATAAAACTTGGGTTTAAGGGGGGCAAAATTATATAGGCGTGTTCACGTGATGGTAAATCAGATCCCAGATTCTTCCGGAAAGAAGTAGAGCGACGGCAGAAAACAAAACGGACCACTGGTGAACCGACTCAGCAGCTCTTTCCCAAAGAGGTGGTGACCCAGAATATCCAAACCTAACTAAAAAGGAGCAATATACACAATGGAGAAAGAATCAGAATCACCAACACTGGAACATCCCGAAAACACGCCTATATAATTTTGACCCCCTTTAACCTCACTTTTGTATAGTAAAACTGGGGTTTCCGGGGGTATACCTTATTTTTCTTATTTCTGCTCTAAAATATAGATTGTGGGTACTCGTTAGAACCGCCTCGATGAGGCGGTTCTAACGAGTACCCACAATCTATATTTTGAGCAGAAATAAGAAAACTATCACAATTTTTCATCAGAAATTTTTCATATTTTCGGCGATAAAGGTGACAATGTATTTGTATAGGCATGTTTGCGTAATGAAGGACAAATGTAACTGAAAATGAACAACCAAAAATGGGGAAGAAACAGAATCATCAACGTAACAAAATATATAATAAAGGAAAGAATCAGAACCACCAACGCAAAACATGAAAGAACCACAGCAAAAGCACCGACTTAGGACGGTCAGTAAAAATACTCATCACGAAAACACGCCTATGTAGTTCTGACCCACTTGAACCCCACTTCTATGTAGTAAAACTGGGGATTCCGGGGTAATGCCTTATTTTTCTTATTTCTGCTTTGAAATATAGAATGTTGGTACTTGTTAGAACCGCCTCAATGAGGCGGTTCTAACGAGTGCCCACAATCTATATTTTGAGCAGAAATAAGAAAAATATCACAATTTTTCATCACAAAATTTCAATTTTTCGGCGATAAAGGTGGCAATGTTTAGGCGTGTTTGCGTAATTTGGTGGGTTAAGTCTGGTGAGTTAAATTGCTAGTGATCTGTTTCTCTGTACATCACATAATCACGTAAACCATAAGTAAAGACAATACAGATAATACGCCTTTGATCAACATTAATGTATCACTCTCAAATGCGCTCGTTTAAAATCTTGCAAGATATTGGAAAGACCCACATTAATTATCCTTCAGTCTAGCACTGAACAGACTAAAAATCGTCAAACCACACCGTCAAGGCGGGGCTTAAGAAAACAGAAAATTTCGCACAAGCTGGAAATTGCCGAAATCTCCATCAGATTACAGCTCTGCTCATATGACTAAGGGGCATGAACCCTTTTTGAGAAGTTGGCGGGGCCTCTTCTCTACAACGTTCTCGCTGAATGTGCTGACCAAAAATTAAGAAGTTATCTCCTAAAACGCGGTAAAAAAGATAGAAATCGACTTTTTTGTTTTATGTTTTAGAAAGGCTGCGATTACATGGAACTATAGGTTCTAGCAATCTTAGATTCTTCATATATATACATAGGATACCTTAGCAATATTTGACTGAAATAGTTCATGAGCTCTGTACAGGCAATGCATTGTAAATTGCCTATGTGGAGAGCACTTTTGGAACAGATCAAATATTGTCTTTAAGACCACCTTTGAACAGTCCTTTATTTGATTTCTTACTGGAGGACACTAGGTGTGGAAACAAGATGACAATGGTTCTGAACCGATAACCAGAATGCTGAGAGTACATTACGATAACAGATCCGTCTTTACAACACACCCGTCTTTACAACACATTGAATAACACATCCGTCTTTAAAGCTTACAATGTATTTGTATAGGCGTGATTTCTTGATGTGGAGGAATGAGGAGGTAACTTTGTCAGACGGATATGCTATCGGAATGTTACATTTGTCCTCGTGCGACACCATATGCACGTTCTTAAGGGGAATGGGAACACCTGGCTGATTTTTCCGCCATTTTTCAAAGGGAGACGACTTTCGGGACTTCCTGTTCGCTTTTCTACAAACTGTCCCACTGAAAAAAGGGGTAAACGCTTAAAGGAAAAAAATGATCCTAAGGAGCAAATTCTTTCCTTAAAGTGTTGACCCCTATTGACATGGGAGACAAAAATACTTTTGCAGGAGTTACCTCCCCTGAAGGTGTTCCCGCACGCCCCTATACAAACAAGACGAGAAACGTCTACTCGATAGTTTATTTCCTGGTCATATTACAAGAACAGCTGTTTACTTTCCACCAATTTGCTGTCTTCAGAGAGTATCATAGAACGGAGGAGTAAACCTTTCAAGACAGATTTCGTGTGCAAATTAGTAATTGCACCAGACACTGTAAATAAAGCCCAAAGAATCAGTCACTTCAGTGCATCAACATTTTTAACTGATGTCTTTTCTATCACATACTGTAGTACAGCAGAACCAGCTAGCTTTTGCGGGCAAACTTGTTAACAATTTCCAATGTGCGTTGGCCTTCTTACTGCCATAAACGATTGCCGGCCAGTTTGTTTTTGGACTCCTTGAATACCTTTTCACAAACAAAAATCATGACGCCAGCATGTCCGTGTAATGAATCCCCGCCCCCCACCAAACAAAAAAAAAAAATCAAGAACAACAACAACAAAAAAAAAAACAAACATTCAGTTTATATAAAAAAGACAGGGGTTTACAATGGTATATATTTTTCCTCTTATTTCTGCTCTGGGTATTCCTTAGTACCGCGTCAATGGGGCTGTTCTAACGAAGCCACAACCTTAATTGTTTTAATTATTATTAAGAACATCAAAACAAACCGGTCTGAGCATATGAAGTACTGCATTATGTCGCACCGCTGCGCTATCGTTATTGGGGAGGAGGTAACATAACTCCACACGGAGGTCAGTTTTAAAGTAGATCAAATTGAGCCCCGCCAAGTGAATCTGTGTCTTCGAGCATTCCGTCATGACAAATTTTAACTCCGCATGCCCAGCCATTCAGGGGGGCCAGGGATATGGCTTTCTGTCTGAAGGTTACTCTTGATTCACTGCTTGTATGAGCGAGCAGCGAAGGTTCTGGCGAGACTGCGCGGATGCGCAGGCTCGCCTGAACCTTCGATGCTCGCATATGCGATAAGTACCAAAATCGCTTGACGGGGCCCAAATCATGAAGGCACATGTGTGGGTCATATGAGTTTTATGACATGACATTATTCACAAATTCCAACACTGGTCGCTAATAGAGCCAAAGGTTAAATCCGGTGATAAATTGAGTGACAAAGGCGTGACGCGAAGAGCCGCCGTTTATGACGTTTTGCAACGTCATCGATCGCTTTCTTGACGTTAGAGGACTAATGTGTTTTCACGCATAAGAATCGAAAAAAAAAAAAAAAAAAAAAAAAAAAAAACAGGTAACTGCCTGTACTACAGTCAAACATGTTGGCGGGATTTCTTCGAACAATGACGGAATGTTGGGAGAATATGAAGGAAACAACAGCATTTAGTCTACATTCAGTGAGTTAGAATCGAAACATAATCTGGCTCTATTGCCTGATTTGTTGAGTAATATATCACAGTTTGTCGGTCAGTTGTAACTTGGTAAATTATCCGCGCTGCGCGCTCGTGACTTGGTCTACCTTAGAACGGACCTCCAAACAGTGATATATTACTGAACAAATCACTGCTAAAGCTGATCAATTTCTTAAATAACGCCGACGTTATATTATAAAAATGTTTATTACAAGACCTTGTCCTCCTGACATGATGCGAACTTCACTTCCTGATACAGCAGACAATATTTCTCCCGACATGAATATAAAGTACATGTAACTGAAACATAAAACGTTTCGAAAGAGTCTTTCGAAAACAACAACGTAGCTCAAATGATCCCATTTTGTACCGGAAACCCCAAAACGTGTACCCTGGCAAACAGTGCAGGCCGAGATCAGACGCAGCAGATCGCGGCGTCTGATCAGAGCCCCCACTGTTTGCTAAAAGTTCATTTTCCAAATAAATTTTGATGGAAACACAACCTGACACACCTAAACGTTGGTGTGGCCTCCTGCTATATATAAGGAGGAAGATTTCATTTGATACAAAAGGGTTAAATTATTCAGATCATGGAGGCTCGATATGCTTTCTTAGACAGCTTACAAATCTAATTACGGTGCGACTGCATATGACCTTAGACTGAGTCCTAGTTCCTGCAAATAGTTTGCGGAGATAAAGCGCAGCAAAATACATCACGAACACTCGCCTATATAATTTTGACTCCTTGCACCCCACTTTTATATAGTAAAACTGGAGTTTACAGGGGTAAACCTTATTTGATTATTTCTGCTCTAAAATATAGATTGTGGGTACTGGTTAGAACCGCCTCGAAAATATAGATTGTTGGTACTCGTTAGAACCGCCTCGGAGGCGGTTCTAACGAGTACCTTCAATCTATATTTTGAGCGGAAATAAGAAAAATATCACAATTTGTCATCTTAAATCTTTCGGTTTTCTTCGGCGGCAAAGTTTACGATGCATTTGTATACGCGTGTTTTCGTAATGTTACAAACCTTATTACGGTGTGACTGCATGTTACCTTAGACTGAGTCCCAGTTTCTGAAAATACTTTGCGGAGATAAAGCGCAGCAAAAGAAAAGGCGCGTTTGAGCATGTGCGCTCAGACATTACGAAAACACGTCTATACAAGTACATTGTAAACTTAACCACCGAAAAAACGAAAAATTTAAAGATGAAAATAATGTGAAATTTTTCTAATTTCTGCTCAAAATGTAGACTGTCGGTACTCATTAGAACCGCCTTATCGAGGCGGTTCTAACGAGTGACCACAATCTATATTTTAGAGCAGAAATAATAATCGATGAGGCGGTTGTAACGAATACCGACAATCTAAATAAGAAAAGTATGCTTAACCGACTTGTTAGTCTGATGCACACGCTAAGAATACAGTCTCTCTGACTGCATGAAGCGACTTTGTTTCAACGGTATTAAACAAAACTTTCGAAGAAGACTCTGATCAGACTGCTCGAATGCACAAGCTGATCTGATTCTTCGATGGGTGGACATGCCCCATGTTTCTTTTCTTTTTGCGTATCGATCCCCGATAGACGACGCAACTGAGATTATAAGAATCTTATATGGGTGTGGGGGGGATGGAACAATCCGTCCCGAGGGACACTGTCTGCCATCACAAGGCTTGCTGAGTGATGCCGGGCAGTGATCCCGAGGGACGGATTTTTCTATCAACCCCTCACACCCATATTTGATTCTTTTTCTTGCATATACCTTCCATTTCTTAAATCGGATTTTAATGCTGCAGTCACTTCGGTTACCAACGTCCGCCATATTGTGTTGACACTGCAGGAATGTTTAGTGACGTTGCTGTGACGTCAACCTTAACGACAGCGCATACGAGGTCGTAATCAACCAGTGCATTTATCAAACACGCGATTATATTCGATTTTTGGTCAGAACACCAGGGTCAGAATATAAGAATCTTATATGGGCGTGAGGGATAGATTGAAAAATCCGGCCCGAGGGACACTGTCCGGCATCACGAGGCTTGCCGAGTGATGCCGGACAGTGATCCCGAGGGACGGATTTTTCTATCCACCCCTCACACCCATATTGGATTCTTTTTCTTGCATACCTTCCATTTCTATTGCGAATTTTTAATGCTGCTGTCACTTCGGTTACCGACGTCCGCCATTTTGTGATGACACAACGGGAATGTTTAGTGACGTCACGCATGACGACGACGCGCATGAGGTTGCAATCAACCAGTGATTTTATCAAACACGTGATAATATTCGATTTGGGGTCGGAACACCAGGGTCAGAACATAAATTTCTGTCCCAGGGTTAAATCATGGATTTCCTTGTCTGGTGTGCAAGAACATAAATTTCTATCCCAGGGTAAAATTACGGATTTCCTTGTCCGGTGTGCAAGAAGTTTTGTTATGTGTAGATTATATTACCTACTTCTTTGCGATCATTGATTCCATTGCGGCACATTGATAAGGCATAATTGGTCGAAACTAGGTAGTCATGTTTAAAAATGTACATTCCACAACTTTCAGGATTTTGGTGTCTTTCCAGGTGACAACAGTCCATAGAACAATAATTATTCATTCTTGTAGATACAGATAATGATATCTAGTTTTGTTGGATAGTTAAATATAAGATGCAATCCATTTGGACTGAGAGCATCTGCATTGAAAAGCCAATGCTTTGAAATGGATGTTGATCATAAGGCGTTCATGGTGTATATTAAAATACCTTGTATTGTTTTAGCATCCACAGCCTCACTCTAGCGGTAGTGTCGTTTCATTAACATTTATTTGAATGTAAGAATTAGAAATTAACAAATATCTTTTTTTTTCCCTCCCCTCAATTGCATTTGGTGCCGAGGATAGTGCAGTTAGGTCTTCTCTCTGATGCTTTGAATGTCATTGGACGGACCAACGTCAACCCTTCTGTTTCTTCTCACGTTAACAAGAAAGTGCAATTGCTATTCGTTCAAACTGCTCTTTATATAGAGCAGGATATGCATTATTTTCTCGTCCAATAACATAGGTTGTGGGTCTTTGTTAGAACAACTACCATCACCATAATAAGGTGGCGTCGTTCATATTTCTTGAACAAGCATTTTATTCCGGTCAAGCAACGGAAATTTAAAGCAATACTGCTTAGGAATGTTCATATACTAGCTAGATTTGCACAGCACGGCCATGCAAAGTTTTAAATCTTCAGAGTCTTTCCATTGTAAAGACAAATTACTAGCACGAAATTAATCTGATTGGACAGAATTAATGCTATTCTACACATACGGATCATGATAGCTTAGAGGTCAGCGCACTTTCCTCTGATGCTAGAGGCCTCCGGTTCGATCCCCGGTGCCGGTGATAATTTCGGCGTCCGAACACACTCCATTGGCATCATTTGCATGGATGAATTTCATAAATTGCTCCGTCCTTCGAATAGGGGCGTTAAATGGGGAGAGCATTTCCCTGTGCAAGTTAAAGAACTCTAATGCAATTATATGTTTACTGTGTTGACTTTCATCCTGCAAAAATAACACCGTCTGTGTCCCCTCCTGGGATTAAGGCGAAAAGGGGAAAAAGAAAGAACAAGCCCCTCGAGTTCTTAGTTTTGCAGGTAATAATATATAAATAGCTTTTGCAGCTATGTACACCCAGTAAACTCGCCCCGCCCATAGGGGCTTGAAGAAATATATGGGCTGCATGATGCTTCCATGCAGAGCTGAATCCGGCCCGCACATTAGTACTGGTAAACCGCTCAGAGGATCTAAGCCTGTCCAGGGACCGCGGTGTGAGGCGGACCGTCCATGCTAATAAACCCTATTGGTTTCATTGGGCGACAGGGCTTGAGATGTCATTTCATCTCAATGTCGGGTAAAAGTCCCACAAAATTGGAAGCAACGTCTCCAAAATGACCTTTACAGTGTTGACGGGGACGTTAAACCTCAAATCAAACAAACAAACAAAAACACCCAATAAACACTTTATGTTTATTTGCACAGAATCACAAATAAAACATGCATATCAGTATTCTTGCCAATCTAATGAGTTTTTAAGAACTTGACAAGACTATTAAATCAGGAATGTGTCAAGGCATGATTCTGCAAGATTCTAGAAAAAAATAAAATAGAGGGCTTACCTACGATCATTGCTGTGACTGTTGTATCCAAAATAGCCGAAAGTTGACTAGAAACTTAAAGTGGCACAGTCAATTGACGATGGCTTTTTCATTTGCATTGCTTAATTTTCGTGGCTGAAGTTGTTTGTTTCATTCATAGAATTTTATTAAATTGACACAAGTATCAAGTTTGAAGGAGAAACGGGGCGTCCAGCAAAATGCACCTGTCAACAGTCGCAGTCGTTTCGGAGAGTGGCCTCAACATCCCCCGTTTTGCCCTGACCTTGCACTGTCTGATTTTGATTATTTCCGAAACTTTTACAGTGTTGAAGGCGTCATCTGGGCTTTTGATACATTTGGAAAGTTCTTCCGGGATGACATAAATATATTAGTGTGTGTGTGTGTGTGTGTGTGTGTGTGTGTGTGTGTGTGTGTGTGTGTGTGTGTGTGTGTGTGTGTGTGTGTGTGTGTGTGTGTGTGTGAATTCGGGTGTAACGTCGCTTTAAACAATTTTTCAGTTATATCACGACGGTGTCTGGTTGCGACAGGGAGCTCAATGCTCACTTTTATAGTGCTGCCTCACTGTATCATGTCCCAGACACATAACATGGTACCTCACCCAGTCACATTATCCTGACACTGGGTCGACCAGCCCTTGCTGTACCCCGTTAATCTGAGTGCCAAGCTTGGAGCAGCTAGTACCATTCTTAACGACTTTGGTATGTCGCGGCCCGGGATCGAAGCCGTGACCTCCCGTTCCCCGGAACGGACGCTCTACCGACTGAGCTATCGGGGCCGGTATAATTAGATTAGAGGATCTCTGGGACAAATCCAATTAATTGAAGGGGGATTCTGTTTAAAGCAAGGGGGGCATTTAAGCGTCACGTCCAGTTCTGTGTTTTAATTTGCCCATGTTCATCCATACACAAAATCAGTTATTGCTTGGCAAATCATATGGTCGGATATTTACAAAAATATACGGAATGTGAAAGAAACTATTATGCAAAATAATAATAATAATAATAATAATAATAATAATAATTATTATAATAATAATACACACAAAAACAATAAAAACAATCGGTTGATATGACAGAAAATTCCAAAATATCTTGTTATATCATTACGAGAACACGCCTATATAATTTTGACCCCTCTCATGCCCCACCTTTATATAGTGAAACTGGGATTTAAGGGGGTATACATTATTTTTCTTATTTCTGCTCAAAAACATAGATTGTGGGTACTCGATAGGACCGCCTCGTCGAGGCGGTTCTATCGAGTCCCCGCAATCTATGTTTTGAGCAGAAATAAGAAAAATATCACAATTTTTCATCTTAAAATTTCTAATTTTGGGCTAAAAAATTGGCAATGTATTTGAATAGGCGTGTTTTCGTAATGTTTACATTGAACTGCTGCGACTTCGTCTAAGGACATGCATGCACTGAGAGTATTATTTTATTATTCAATTTGTAAGATTATGCAAAAACATATAATATGCACGACATTGCCATCGAGACAGCAGATTGTCAATTATTCTCCTCTTATTTTAAATTTCGTAACAGACATGTCTGTTTCGTATAATGCACGTCATGGAAATACGTGCTTGTGCTGTTTTGACAACGGTGTAGATAATTCTGCCCATCCGCGCAGGCTGATCACTCCCTTTTTTTCTCGCTGACCGGAAAGTGTAATGCGTCTTGTTTCTGATCCCGTGAACAAGTCCGTAAAATGAACACCCCCTTAAACCCCACTTTATATAGAGCAAAATGGAGCTTACGGGGTATACATTATTTTGTCTTATCTCTGCTCCAAGAAATAGGTTGTTGGTACTCGTTACTTTTTTACACTGAACATAACAAAATACTATCCATCATTTGAAAAAAATATTACACGGATACTTAGTTACACTGAAAAAAGTGTAATGGTCACAGTCACACCGGCCTTCAAAAAATGTTACCCTGTAGTATGACTAAAATTACCCTATTTATATATAGTAGCAAACCATATGTGAGACGCCAAGTTCTGCAACGGAAGGTCAGGTGGTTTTTCTCCGGGTACTCCGGTTTTCGCCCACCTCTGATTAACGATCGACTCGATATGAGTGAAATAATCTTGAAAGGGCCGTAAAACCAAAACCAAAAAAAAAAAAAAAATTAGTAGCAAACCTTACACCATAAATAATATTATATCAAACACCAATTGATACGAAACGTAACACTTGTTTTACATAATCGTTACACCAAACACCAACTTTGCAGCGCTACCCCAAATTTTGAGTAAACTATACAAGTTATCAGTGTATTGTTACTCAAAGTTACATTTTACACCTAAAATGGTGAAAGATTCGAATTTACACGAGTTTTAGTGAAAACTTTTCTCTACCTTTAGGTATAATTAACACTCATTTTTACAGTGTATAGAAAAAATGGGGTAAACAGGGGTAAACTTTATTTTTTTTTAATTTCTGCTCAGAACATTGATTGTGGGCACTCGCTAGAACCGTCTCGATGAGGCGGTTTTAACGAGTGCCCACAATCTAGGTTATGAGCATGGAGACGATTTTAACGAGTGCCCATACATAATCAATGTTTTGAGCAGAAATAAAAATATATAGCAAAATTTTCATTTGATTTTTTTTTAATTTACACTGCATTTGTATAGGCGTGTTATCGTAATGTACCTGACTACTAGTGCCTCATGACGTAGCTGACGTAGCTCATATAAAATCTCATGTGACTCAAATAGGCATCTCCGGTTAACCTTGAATCCCAATACTGACAAGACAAGCTAAGAACAAATGAAACGTCAGAAGGTGTTTGTAGGAACGTCAAGTAGGATTGTGGGCTTGTTAAGATTATCTAATCATGATAAATGACGTATCCGAAATCAATGATATTTTAAGGAGAAAGAATATACAGTCAGGGGAGGCAATCCCTTCAAAGGTTGTTTAAAACCGTGTAAAATCCTAAAAATTCGGACACCTTCAGGATTTATTGTAATTCTCCTAAAATTTAAACGAATTTGTTTCACGGTCCAGCAAGACGTCCAAAAGGTACAGAGAGAGTGACAAACAGTGTAGACTCTGAACAGGCTGCTCCTTCAGGAACAGTCTGATCTGGGTCTGCACTGTTTGCTTAGGCTTATCTGTCTAACAACTAAGGATCATTACAGTGTCTGTGTGTGTGAATTCGGGTTTATTTTTTATTTTTAATTAACGTCGCTTTCAACAATTTTTCAGTCATATTACGACGGTCCCTGGTTGCGACAGGGAGCTCAATGCTCACTTTTATGGTGCTGCCTCACTGAAGTATCATGTCCCAGACACATTACATGATACCACACCCAGTCACAAAATCCTGACACTGGGTCGACCAGTCCTAGCTCTATCCCGTAAATCTGAGTGCCAAGCGAGGGGCAGCTAGTACCATTTTTAACGACTTTGGTATGTCGCGGCCCGGGATCGAACCCGTGACCTCCCGTTCCCCGGAGCGGACACTCTACCAACTGAGCAATCGGGGCCGGTGGGATCATTACAGTTACACTCTCGTTGCTAAAACTATATCGTTTGAACTTTTTCATTTAGTATTGTTTTGAGTAGTTTTGCAACTGCAAAAGAAGAACAGTTAGCATTTTGATCACTGCACAACTGGCACTCCTCAAAGTCCCAAAATGTTTCTTTTAAGCCAAGACCCTTGTCAGGGGTCTGTTTCATCACGAAAAAACGCCTTTATAATTTTGACCCCCCTTGAACCCCACTTTTATATAGTAAAACTGGGGTTTCGGGGGTGTACCTTATTTTTCTTATTTCTGCTCTAAAACATAGATTGTGGGAACTCGTTAGAACCGCCTCGATGAGGCGGTTCTAACGAGTGCCCACAATCTATATTTTGAGCATTTTTTCGGCGTTAAAGGTGGCAATGTATTTGTATAGGAGTGTTTGCGTAATGATTTCATCAAGTTAACAAGTCCGTGAAATGAACACCAACGTAAACCATACTTTATATAGAAAAATGGGGTTAACAGGGGTATACAATTTTTTTTTATTTTTGCTCCAAGAAATAGAATATCGGTACTCGTTAGAATCGCCTCAATAAGACGGTTCTTACGAGCACCTGCAACCTAGGTTTTCAGTACAAATAAGAATAATATCACAAATTTTCAGTAGGAAATTTGCAGTTTTGGAGATATGAAAATATGTACTAATGTACTATGTCACACGGATGCGTTATCATAACGTAAAAGCAACAAAATATTAAGTACCAACAGCAGCATTGCAGGTACAAATAGGTGAAATGCGACAGGTGGATTCATTTGCCTTAATGAGATATTCAAAGTTCACTTAGGTATTGCACTGTTTTATAAATGATGTTTCTACTATGTTTCTATTTTTGGTTTCTTATTTTCCGGACAGTCCATAATTATCCCCACGCTTTTAAAAAGGCGTTCGGGGATATTGTGAACGCCTCCGTCCGTCTGTCAGTCACGCTATCTCCTTAACCACTGGCCGGAATGCAACCATATTTGCTACATGACTTCCTTACATGGTGAGGGCGCTCGAGAAGGACGTTATAGTTGGCTCCACCCAAAGGGGCCATCTCAAGGGGTCAATAGGTCACGTCTGCTATTGTAACTACACTGTAAAAGTCGCGCTATCGCCCTAGCGCCTACATTACTCCACCGACTTCAATATAACTTCACAAAAATGTTCCTTATGACAATATCTCGAGCGAGCTCGAATTTCAAGGTCGTGGCCTCAAGGTCAAGTTCGCTGTGGCTATTTTTTTAGAAAAACATTGTTATCGCTCTAGCGCCTAAATTTGTCCACCGATTTCAATATAACTTCACATAAATGTTCCTTATAAAAATATTTCGAACAAGTTCGACTTTCAATGACGTGACCCAAAGGTCAAAGTCACTGTGGCTATTTTTAGAAGAAAAAAAACTTTGTAATCGCTCTAGCGCCTACATTTCTTGACCAATTTCAATATAATTTCACATAAATGTTCCTTTTGACAATATCTCGAGTGTGTTTGACTTTCAAGGTAAAGGTCACTGTGGCTATTTTTAGAAAAGGTTAGTTATCGCTCTAGCGCCTACATTTCTTTTCCGATTTCAATATAACTTCACGCAAATGTTCCTTATGACAATATCTCGAGCGAGTTTGACTTTCAAGGTCGTGGCATCAAGGTCGAGTCACTGTGGCTTTTTTAGAAAAAAACTTTGTTATCGCTCTAGCGCCTACATTTTTAGACCAATTTCAATATACATGTAGTTTCACACAAATGTTCCTTTTGACAATATCTTGAGTTTGTTGACTTTCAAGGTCACTGTCGCTATTTTAAGAAAAAGCTTTATCATCGCTCTAGCGCCTGCATTTCTTGTCCGATTTCAATATAACGTCACACAAATGTTCCTTATGACAATATCTTGAGCGAGTTCGACCTTCAAGGTCAAGGTCACTGTGCCTTTTTTTAGAAAAAAAAATTGTCATCGCTCTAGCGCCTACATTTCTTGTCCGATTTCAATATAATTTCACACAAATGTTCCTTATGACAATATCTTGAGCGAGTTCGACTTTCAAGGTCAAAGTCACTGTGCCTATTTTTAAAAAAACTTTGTCATCGCTCTAGGGCCTACATTTCTTGATTGATTTCAATATAACTTCACACAAATGTTCCTCATGACAATATCTCGAGCGAGTTGACGTTTAAAGTTATGACCTCATGGTGAAGGTCACTGTGGCTATTTTTTTTTTTTAAACTTTGTCATCGCTCTTGTGACTACATTTATTGATGGATTTTTATTATCCCCACGCTTTTAAAGAAAGCGTTCGGGGATATTGTGAACGCCTCCGTTCAGCTGTCCATCTGTCCGTCCGTCCGTCACGCTATCTCCTCCTTAACTACTGGCCGGAATGCAACCATATTTGCTACATGACTTCCTTACATGGTGAGGGCGTGCTACAGGGACGTTATAGTTGGCCCCGCCCAAAGGGGCCATCTCCAGGGGTCAAAAGGTCACGTCTGCTATATGGCAAAAGCATGGGGATTTGCAATGGCTTGCCATCGATTGCTCGCTCTAGTTATCATTTGCGCCGGGACAGGTTCGGTCATGCACAGCTCTGTCAAGACATTAGGCACCGCTCATACTCCAGTCAATCAGAATATAGTGCTCCTAGCCTATAAGGACGCATGTGGCCAACGACCTTCCATACTGCATACAGCCGCGAATCTGAGTCTTCGCTGGGCGCACATGTCGAAAGTAATATTTATGCTTGTAATTGTCAATTTTGTAAGGTCAAAGAAGTTATAATCGACCGATGTCTCGACTGGACATGATATTAATTCGATTTGATACAAATAAATGAACGTCTTTCGGTATTATTTTCATGGCTTTATAGAGCTTTAGGACAAAACTCAAGACGCCCTAAAAGGGTAATAATTTTTAATACAATCACGCAATTTAAGGAAGATTTGAAAAATCATATCACTGTACAAACACCGCCCATAAATACCAAATTGGAAAATAGAAAGGAAACGTTACTCAGGAAGACCGGCTGTGTACACAATTTAAGCGCAAGTCAGAAACGCCACACACAGCTTACCCTCCCACTAGTTTCATTGGTAAAATGACATAGTGACACCATAACATTTCAAAACAGAAGTAGAGGCAATGATCAGGAATCGATACAATCAACCCACAGCTCCCATCAGAGACACCAAAGGGAAAGACGCAAAAACATGAAACAACAGACCCTAATGGAAACA
Source organism: Lucinisca nassula (assembly GCA_963580285.1). NCBI lineage: Eukaryota > Metazoa > Mollusca > Bivalvia > Lucinida > Lucinidae > Lucinisca > Lucinisca nassula. The sequence goes on along the minus strand of OY757017.1, from coordinate 112,556,497 downwards.
CCAACAGCGGAAAGCCAAAAGGACAGTTACTTTCCCACAAAATGGCCAATAGACTATCCAAAATAAAATAAGCGACACATACATCTGAAGACAAACCATTACAAAAATAAACCGCGACAGAAGAACCGCCTTGGAACGGTCAGCGGAAACGAATTCCCCGGGGGGGGGGGAGGGGGGGGGGGGCTAAAATCGATTTCTCGTGGCCACAATCCTCGCCCTACCTTCCGTCGCGATTAAGACCAAATAATTTGTTCAGCCCGCATGAAGGCCTCAAAACTAAAGACAAGCCATAACAAAAATATACCGCGACAGAAGAACCGCCTTGGAACGGCCAGTGAAATGAATTCCACTGTGTGTGTGTGGGGGGGGGGGCTTAAATCGATTTTACGTGGCCACAATCCTCGCCCTTACTTCCGTCGCGATTTAGACAAATAATTTGTTCAGCCCGCATGAAGGCCTCCTAACTCATCAGTGCAACATCTCCGTGTACACAAATAATCAAACAACAAAAGAGGTGAGACAACGGTGAGGACTCGACAACAAGAAACCACTGAAATGCTGGAGCAAAAGAAAACCAACAGTTAGACTCCGATGGGCCCAACCACAGACAGATCATCAGGCACCAACCAACATTACCTTGAATTAGATCTCTCTAATAAAAATCAAAAATGAGTTCCTTTAAGAGCAATGAAAACATTCATAAGAAAGAAGATGGGTCATACTACGTAGTTTCGGCTAATAAAGCCTCATCAGTGACACTGTTATGATCCGGCAAAGAAAGCCAGAGGAAACATACTGCAATTTTGCGAATTTCGAATAGGCAGTCGATTCAAAGACTGATATAAATCAAAATGGGGTCCAAATAATTAAAAACCTGTCTAGAATATGAGTCCTAACCAATAATTTATTTCTGATTTCTCAGAATATTCACGCTGATCTCAAAGGACCAAAAGTAAAATATAAACTGCACTGTGGTTGATGTACGGGGAGACGTACCTCAATAAGCCTAAACCTCAATAAGCCTTTACGTTGGAACCACCATAGACTCTGAGGCCTGACCAACCGGCCTGCAATTAAAGAGGGAACCGTGATTGGGTTAACTACCATGCATGCAGTCTGTCGTATAACATTTGTGTTGTACCCAATCTTTTTATATCGAAGACTGATTTTACGACATTGGGTGCTGTAGTCACTGCGGTTATATATTTTTTCTGAATTTATATACTAAGTTACCATAAAATTCGGGCTCCGATAGACCGTGTTGCAAAAGAGATTTAAGTCCAATATTGAATTTTGATATAAAATGGTGTCTATAAAATTTTGAAAAGGCTTTGCGTAATTTATGGTACCGATAACCCTGATTAAGAAGTTTAGCCGTTAATAACTTATTACGAGTGTTGAAGTCAGTTACATACTACAAACTGTGGCAAATCGAATTAATTGCGAAATATAAACGCCATAGGATGGCGCAGGAGAAAAAATCACCAGCCAAAAAAAGGAAAATTTACAATCTCAAAATCAAAATCATCGCGTTTATCATAAATTTTGCACGTAACAAACCCATCTACAATAGATAGATGTAAATCCAAAAACGGGGCCTCGGTATCAGAAGAATTTGCTTTATTTAACTGAAGTTCTGGGGGGTAAATCTGACTGATCAAACCATCGAAATAGGTATTATCAAAATTAAATAAATCAGCCAAATATCTAGAAGTGGAGCTAAAAGCTTCAATGATTTCAGACTGGTTTTCAGCAGAAAGGGACATCATGAAGTCTCTCTCATAACAAAACAAAAACAGATCAGCCACAAGTGGTACGCAATTAGTACCCATCGGAATACCCACAACTTGTCTAAATAACTTAGTACCAAATCTTATGTAAAAAAAAAACGGCAAACTTCCATGCTAACTTCCATGAACTTGTTAACGTGATGGCTCGGAGTCTAAACGAAACCATACGAAATTTATACAAACTCGGCTCTACGGCATTTGAAGCATTACGAAAACTCGTCTATACAAATACATCGTAAACTTTTCCGCCGCAAAATTGAAAATTTTAAGATAAAAAATGTGATATTTTTCTTATTTTTGCTCAAAATATAGATTGTAGGTACTCGTTAGAACCGCCTCTAACGAGTACCAACAATCTATATTTAAGAGCAGAAATAAGAAAATAAGGTTTACCCCCGTGAACCCCAGTTTTACTATATACAAGTGGGGTTCAAGGGGGACAAAATTATATAGGCGTGTTTTCTTGATCACATCCGGGTGATGCATTATTTTTTCACATCTCCAAATTGGATACTTTTCCGATGAAAATCCGCGGTTTTTGTCTTATTTATAATGTAAAACTATAGGTTGTGGTTTCTCATTGAGGTGGTTATAACGCGTACACAAGCCTATGCCTTGGGGCAGAAATAAGAAAAATGATGTATATCCCCTTAAAGCCTCGTTTTTTGTTTCTATGTGAACTGTGTGGTGTATAAGGGGTGTTCATTTCACGGACTTGTTCACGCGATGTACAATGTAAGTAGAAATATCACGTAGACGGATGTGGGGATAACATAAAAGGACCATACTGGATGAATATTCTTAATGAGTGCCAATATCATGTGGTTTGTATATATAGTACCAATCCGCCATTAACACCAGCTGGAGTGAATACTAATTCTGCGCTAAAAGGCATATTTAAAAGGGTCAAAAATTTAAAAGAAAGACCTCACAAGGGGGGATCATACCATTAGAAAACACTCAACAACAGCCCACACAAATTCGCAGACACAGCAAAAGACCAACACCAAAACTACCGCCTTAGAACGGTCAGCAGCATATGCAACTGGGCGCTTAGGAAGCGGGGTGGTTGGGGTTGGGGGGGGGGGGGTGGGGTGTTTAAAGATCTTTTTCCGGCCGAATTTTCGTCCTAGGTTAAGTTCTTTCTGCAGCATGTTCTTGTATGCAGAAATCGTATCCCAAATGATCGCCTGAACTTAACATATTGCTTTATTTGACAAAGGCGTGTAATTAACAAGGTTGTCCGAGGAGACCTAACTTTTGTGTACTCTGTCATGCCCCACTTTCACGAACGAAATAAATAATACAACAGTTGTGATTATATAAGCTTAAAATATGTCATTATCTGGAAGAAATTCTCAGTATTGACAAAATCTTAATAATTACTTACATGAAATATAATCTTTTAGATAGATGTGTTTCATCCCACGTTATAAGACATATCAATCAACCAAATTGCCAGTGAGGGTGTAAAAGGTTTGGAAACTGTATATAAATCATTCCTTAATTTAAGCTAAAGAGGAGAATAAAATAACGAAACAAGTAAACTAGGTTTGTGATTGTCTGAAATTCAAAAGTGTGTTGCGTGTCTTGCATATCGCGCAGAACAGGAAGACATGCCAGAAAATCATTACCATCACGAGACTTAGTGCAGTGAGTTTTAATAGGAGGGGGATTAAGGGGGAATGGATACACTTTAAGGGGAGGTAACATCTGCAAAAGTTTCTCTTATGGGAAATATGGTTCAACTCTTAAAGGAAAGTCAGGAGTGAGAGTAGATCTCTTTTTCAGTCGGATTGAGCCTATAGAAAAGCGAACAGGAAGTCCCTAAAGTTGTCTTCCTTTGAAAAATGGCGGAAAATAGGTCAGGTGTTCCAAATCCGCTTAATAACAAGCAGTTGTTAACGTGATTTGTGCTCAGAATCATCATGTTTACAAGTCCATCCGATGAACACAGTTTAAGCCCAGTCCCACGTATTGACGGCTAGGTTTTAGTACGTTACTTTTGCGCCGTTTTTTATAGAGAAGACATAGTAATACCTAGCAATACCTTCTAAATCCTAATGAAACTTAATAATACAAAGAATAAAACGTAGCAAAACATAAACCGTAAATAAACGTAGATAATGCGTAGTAATATGTAGATGACGTCCATGTATTTGGCTTATTACGTTTTTGTAAGCATTGAAACTGTTTCGTCTACTTTGTAGTACTTTTGACTACGTGTTTTAGCTAGGTGTAGACTACGCATATCGACATGCTACGTATGTTTGGAAATAATCAAACAAACATGCATGTACTTTGTAGCTGGGAAGAAGAATAGAAGTAGACGCAATGATCAGGAATCGATACAATCAACTCACAGCTCCCATCAGAGACACCAAAGTGAAAGAAACACAAAGATGAAGCAACCAACCCTAGAGGAAACACCAACAGCGGAAAGCCAAGCCAAAATCACAGTTACTGTCATTTAAAAGCAAAACAGAGTAAAGCGGAGGACCTAATGTCGTGGAAAATAGAAGTGGAGGCAATGATCAGGAATCGATACAATCAACCCTACAGCTCCCATTAGAGACACCAAAGGGAAAGAAACACAAACATTAAACAGCAAACCTAATGGAAACATCAATAGCGAAAAGCCAAAAGGACAGTTACTTTCCCACAAAATGGCCAATAGGCTATCCAAATAAAATAATACAAGCGACACAAACACCAAAGACAAACCATAACAAAAATAAACCGCGACATAAGAACCGCCTTCGAACGGTCATTGGAAACGAATTCCACTGGGGGCTTAAATCGATTTTACGTGGCCACAATCCTCGCCCTTACTTCCGTCGCGATCAAGGCAAATAATTTGTTCAGTCCGCATGAAGGCCTCCTAACTCATCAGTGCACCAACTCCGTGAACACAAAAATCAAAGAACCACAGTGATGAAACAACGGTGAGTACTCGACAGCAAGAAACAACAGAAATGCTGGAGCAAAAGAAAACCAACAGTTAGAGTCTGATGGGCCCGACCTTAGACAGAGCATCAGGTATCAACCAATATAAGCCTTTAAGTTGGGACCTTCATAGAATCTGAGACCTGACCTACCGGCGTGCAATCAAAGAGGGAAGCAAAGTTGTCAACCGTGATTGGGTTAACTTCCATGCATGCAGTCTGTCGTATAACATTTATGTTGTACCCAATCTTTTTATATCGAAGAATGATTTTACGAAATTGGGTGCTGAAGTCATAGAGGTTATAATTTTTTCTAAATTTATATACTAAATCACCATAAAATTCGGCTTCGATAGACCTTGTTGCAAAAGAGATTTAAGTCCAGTATTAAATTTTGAAATTAAATCAGAATGACGTCTATGAAATTTTGAAAAGGCTTTGCGTAGTTTATGGTACCGATAACCCTGATTAAGAAGTTTAGCCGTTAACAATTAATTACGAGTGTTGAAGTCAGTTCCATGACTACACACTCTGTCAAATCGAATTAATTGTGAAATATAAACGCCATAGGATGGCGCACGTAAAACATCACCATCCAAAAAATGAAAGTTTACAATCTCAAAATCAAAACCATCGCGTTTATCATAAATTTTGCAAGAAACAAACCCATACACAAAAGATAGATGTAAATCCAAAAACGGGGCCTCGATATCAGAAGAATTTGCTTTATTTAACTGAAGTTCAGGGGGGGGGGAGTGTAAATTTGACTGATCAAACCATCGAAATAGGTATGATCAATATTTAATAAATCGTCCAAATATCTAGAAGTGGAGCTAAAAGCTTCAATGAATTCAGACTGGTTATCAGCAGAAAGGGTCATCATGAAGTCTCTCTCTTAACTAAACAAAAACAGATCAGCCACAAGTGGTGCGCAATTTGTACCCATCGGAATACCCACAATTTGTCTAAATAACTTAGTACCAAATCTTATGTAAAATTGTCAAGCAGAAAGGTGAGAGATTCACACACCTTCTGACATGACCATAAGGTATAGTTTCTATGCTCTGCAGAAGTGAAAAACGCATTTCTTACACCTAATGAAACTTAATAATACGTAGAATAAAACGTAGGAAACATATTTTAAAAAATGTAAATAAACGTAGGTAATGCGTAATACTACGTAGATGACGTCCAGGTATTTGGGTTATTACGCTTTTGTACGCATTGAACCCGTTTCGTCCACTTTGTAGTACTTTTGACTACGTGTTTTAGCTAGGTGTAGGCTATGTATATCGAAATGCTACGTATGTTTGGGAATTGTCAAACAAACATACACGTACATTGTAGCTGGGAAGAAGAAAGCTGTCATTTCAAAGCAAAACAGGGTAAAGCGGAGGGCCTAACGTCCTGGAAAGCTGCACATGGCTGTAAACAATTATTAGAGGAAGGTGATATTTTCAGTCGAGACACAAGTTGTATTAGGGAAATACAGAGAAGTTTACGTTTGGAGAAAATAGGATGAGAAGTGACTCCCAATGTGTCTTGAAGAATGTTCGTCAACCAAGATTGGCATCAAACAAGGCATACGGTCTGCCGTATAAGAGCCATTCTATAACATTTTCTTCAGTTACGTATAGTACTGTATTGACTTGTTCCAAAATATCCTATTTGCCATCTTTTTTTTCTAAATTTATAAACTAGGTAACTATAAACTCCGGTTCTGATAGTCATTGTTGCACAAACGTTTTCAAAGTAATAGCCATCAATTCAGAGGCTCGCCGATTTAACTTCGAATTGGCACCGGGCAATTTGCAGCAATATCAGAGTGATACTCCAAATTTTTAGAACGAAGCAAGCTGACTACCATATGCGACTAGGAAATTGATAATAAAGAATTATTTTACACCTTATGGAGACTCAATAGCCTACTATACATACGGCTATCCAGTATCGGACACAATTATTAATTCCTTGCTTGAAGTGCCCGAATATTTCTAGTTTGTACGGTGTATCGGGATCCTGACGCATTTCAGAAGCTTCCGTATTAGACATTTGATTGTCAGTTAGCTAAACTAAGATTTATAAATTCATTTAACGGTCCTTGCTTTCGCTAAAATTAAATAAAAGACAGTTAAGTCAATGATGCGCCCATGTGTAAGGTTATCAGTTCATTTAGCAACTGTCGAATGGTATTGCTATGTTTCCATAATTGTGCCTGACAGTTATTTGCAGACTGTAACAGAACTGACGCTGAAATGTGGAAAAGTAAACATTCTGTCAAGAATCTAGCTCAGAAGATATTTCAATTAATAATAAATGCATTGAGGATCATATAGGTTAACACAAAAAATGCATCATGAGAAACTATATCCTGATATAGTCTGCAATTTACACTGACGTCAGAAATAACATGTACCTTCCCCAACCTTCGTAACTAAGCAATTTTCCAGCAAATGCTTAATGATGAGGAGATAAGGAGTTTTATCAGGAGGGTCTTACATGATTGGCTATTTCATATGATTTTTTTTTGCGAATTCACAAATTGCATTAGTGGGAGATTCGATTTAGTGATCATTTTCAAAGAAAATTGCCCTTTGTGTTTTGTAAATAAATTGCATTGTCAATGACGGTGTGAAAACTTTCGTGACGTTGATACGCGATATTTTAACACCCCTACTCTACACTCTACTGGAAATCTTACCACTAAAAATTAAAATATTCACATAAAATTTCCAGTATTTTTCATGTTTCTGCTCAAAACATAGTTTGTATGAACTCGTCGGCCCACATTCTATGATTTTGAGCAGAAATAAGAAAAATAACGTATACCCCTCACAACGCCAGTTTTACTATATAAAAGTGGAGTTTAATGGGTTCAGAATTATATACACGCGTTTCGTGATGTCAAAGGATCATTTCAGATTCGCAGGTAAAATAAAAGTGAAGGCAATGATCAGGAATCTATACTACTACCTCACGCCTCCGATCAGAGACACCAAAGGGGAAAACATTATGAACATGAATTAACTAAACCAAATATAAACATCTCTAGCGGATAGCCGAAATGACAGTTACATATCCACACAATGGCCAAATGGCTATAATACCAAATAAAAAGATAAAAGCAATACATGCAAAGACTAACTGGGCCCCGTTAAGCGAATTTGGTACTTATCGCCTATGCGAGCAGCGAACGTTCAGGCGAGCCTGCGCATCCGCGCAGTCTCGCCAGAACCTTCGCTGCTCGCTCATACAAGCAGTGAATCAAGAGGAACCTTCAGACAGAAAGCCATATCCCTGGCCCCTCTGAATGGTTGGGCATGCGCAGTTGAAATTTGCCATGACGGAATGCACGAAGACACAAATTCGCTTGGCGGGGCTCAACTATAAAAATAATAAACCACAAAAGAAGAACAGTCTTTGAACGGTCAGTCAAACTTATTTCACTGGTGGGGGTCTCAAAATGATTTTACATGGCCATAATCCTCGCCTTGGTGCTGTCGTAGTTTAGACAAATATTTGGTTCAATACACATAAAGGCTTCCTGGCTCATCAGTGCTGAATCTCCGAGAACATAAAGTTTATGGTGCAAACTATATGACATATTTGTTACCTTTTGTCGAATAAAAAACCGGAAGTCTAATATACTAAACTACAGAAATTACAAAATGGTTTATTTCTAATTTGATACAGAGCTGGCACATTCCAAACTGGCATCTAATTTAAGTGAACGCTTTTGCACAAAGGAAAGTAGCATTGGCAATGATAAAATGTATTCAAGCGTGTCGACGGTCTAAATCAATGTTCCCTCAATTTCAAACAAAACGATTCGCTCTCCATTTGCAGCAACACAATCATCAAGCGGCGCCCAAAAGAGCCATTGATGGTACAAGGGAATGCTCTGCCACATTGCAGTCAGTACTTGTCTTAGCTGTACCAAATTCTGTGGCTGCCTTTGTCGTTGGGCGGCACGGCATCACATTTAGTCTTTTTAGATGGTGATGTTCCTCGTTCGCCAGCTTACGGTGTATTTCGCAGCTTATTCGTTTCGCAAGAATGTCGAAACACGCCGCTGATTTTAACACTCGTAATAAAAGTTTAACAGCTAAACTGCTACATCAGGGATATCAATATCCTGATCTTCGGAAAGCATTTTCGAAGCTTTATCGCCGACATTATGAATTAATTTCTAAATTAAAGGTTGAATTAAATAGACTTTTTCTGCAGGTTATGTCACAGCTTGATTTTTGTTTTTGAAGTTATAAATAAATAAATAAAGGCAAACCTAACTTTTCAGAACAATTTCAGAAAATTATTAAACGTTACAAACGCATTAAAAACAATATAAATGCTTTTCAATTACGGTCAGACATTATACATTCCTCTTTAATTGTACGCCGGTGGATCGGGTTTCAGTCTCCATGGGGGCTCTGGCTTAAAGCTATTTATGAGTCGTAGCCGCAACTTTTATGACTTTTGCTTGGTCCAACGGGGTTCAACTGTTGGCTTTATGTTTGCTCCAGTGTTCATGTGGCGTTGTTTGCAGCACCGGATCTCTCAACGCGGTTTACTGTTGAGTACCTTGGTGGTCCTGATTTTCCCCATTATGTACATGTACAATGTTCTTTTTAGTTACGTTTGGATATCCAAGTCACCACCTGCTTGCGCAGGAGCTGCTGACTTGGTTTACCAGTGGTCTGTTTTATTTACTGTCGTCACTCCATGTTTTGTCTTCTTTTGTCTTCTTTTCCTAGTGATATTGTGTGGAGGATTTGGGATCTCACTGTATCAGTTCCTGATCGTTCCTCGTTTCAATGTTCAATCGGTGCCGTGCTGGTCAATCAATAAACGGGATGGTGTCAGGTACATTGTCTGCTGGGAACGTACATAGTCGTGTGGTAGGAGCATTCGCATTGTCTGCCTAGAGCATATCAATTGCTCCTTTTTTCTGGGAGAAGCGTAAACGTTCACTGAGCGTCATGATATTTTTAAACAAAGGCAATGTGCTCTGTTCATGGATAAATTGTATAAATTCACATAGGCGGGGGCCAATCTCTGCGATTGGCGAGTTGCACTTGCAGAAAAAGTTCTTTAACCAGTATTGCTTTACAGCGACGTGCACAACTGGCTTTCAGTTTTCAATACTCGGTACATGAACGCTAGTGCTGACATGGGTTAAAGAATAAAAAAGATCATTTCGTATCAAACCATTTAAGTTGAAAAGTGACATTAGTATATTAAATCAGCTATGAAAATGAACAGAAATCAGGGCACTGAATGCATTCTCAAGGTCAAGTAAAACATATTTCATATGTGACAAATCACAACAGACTTCGAGGAATTTTGGTATTCAACTAGGTAACCATACACTCACGCACAAGCAATATCTCAATTATAATGGGGAAATGCATAGAAGAATGTTATCAAAATTAATAACTTGCAATATTTCAACTTTAAGAGGAAAATGCATGGGTGAAGTTTATGAAAACTAATAACTTGCAAATGCACAATGTTAGACTATGGCAATCACTCTCCATTAAACAGATATGAGCATCGTGTTTATTAGGATAACGTATTTGTGTGACAGAGTTCATTCATTCATAGCGCTAACGTGTCATCCTTTTTTACTCTTTAGAGGAATGGGTACACCTTCAGGGGAGGCAGCTCCTTCACAACATTTTTGTTTCCCATGCCAATAGGGTTCAACTCTTAAATGAAAGAATGCTCCGGAGGAGCAAATTCTTAGGCTGGTTCTTTCCTTTAAGAGTAGACCCCTTTTTCAGTTTGACATGTTATATAGAAAAGAGGAGAGGAAGTCCCGAAATCTGTCTCCCTTTGAAAAATGGCAGAAAATCTTCCAGGTGTTCTCGTTCATTTTAAAACGTTTGATATAGAGGATCTTACATTCATGGTCATTTCATATGAAATTTATGAAACGAGCCTTCATATGAAATGACCACGAGTGTAAGATCATGTTTATCATATATAACACATTTTAATCGAATTTTATTGCCAAAGAAGTGAGTGTTTGAGTTTCACGTCTCACCGGGACGTCGGTTTAATGACTCGTCCGAAAGTCTGGAGAAGCCCGGGATCGATCCTGCGACCCCTGGTTTACAAGGCGAGTAGCGTAACCACTACACGACGGAGGCTTCTACCCCCGAAGAAGTTAAAAAAATCATGAGTCATGAGTCATGACGGTACCCTTGTTATCATTTTATGATATGACGATATCATGTTGATAGCGCTGACTCTTAGTCATTAGATCTCTCGCCGCCGTGGGTTCGAGCCTCGCTCGGGTCACGTGTGAGACGCCAAGTTCTGGAACGGAAGGTCAGGTGGTTTTTCTCCGGGTACTCCGGTTTTCGCCCACCTATGATTAACGATCGGCTCGTTATGAGTGAAATAATCTTGAAAGGGCCGTAAAACCCAAACCAAAAAAAAAAAAAAAGAAAAAGAAAAAAAATATCATGTTGATAACAGCGATGTTATATGATAAGCCGTATTCCTGCAGCAAAAGGTAGAGTGAGACTACCCGTTAGAACCGCCTCATTGAGGCGGATCAAACGAGTACCCTCACTCAATGTTTTGAGCAAAATAAGGAAAATAAAAAGTACCCCTCTGTACCCTACTTTATTCTATATGAAACACTTCCTTATTTCTGGCCAAAAAAAAAAAAAAAAAAAAAAGATTTGAGTGCTTGCTAAATTTGTCACATTGAGGCCGTTCTAACGAGTACACACAACCTTTGTTTTTTACAAAAAAGGTAAATGAATAAATACCCTTGTAAATCCATCTAAATGTATTAAACATGGGGTTTCAATGATTTTTAATACAGGGACGTTTTCATTATGTTAACAAGTCAGTAAAATTAATACTCCTCTAAACCCCGCTCTATATGGAGACAAATGGGGTTTAAAGGGTTGCACATTATTTTTGTTTTATTTCAGCTCTAAGACATAGCTTGTTGGTACTAGTTAGAACCGCCTCAATGAGGCGGTTCTAACGAGCACCCACAACCTATGTTAGGAGTTTAAATAAGAAAACATCACGATAACACGCCTATATAATTTTGACCCCCTTGAACCCGACTTTTATATGGTAAAACTGGGGTTTCTGGGGGTACACCTTATTTTTCTTATTTCAGCTCAAAATAAAGATTGAGGGTACTCGTTAGAACCGCCTCATCGAGGCTGTTCTAACGATTGCCCACAAACTATATTTTGAGCAGAAATAAGAAAAATATCACAATTTTTCATCATAAAATTTTCATTTTTTCGGCGATAAAAGTGGCAATGTATTAGTATAGGCGTGTTTGCGTAATGAATATCACAATTTTTCATCGGAAAAGTAGCCATTATGGAGGTGTGAAAGAATGCACTATGTCAAAGGCATGTGCTCTCATAATGAAATTAATGGAAAACCTTGTAAGAAGTTGGTTGATAGCATTTATGGTTAAAACATAAAGTGGCAGACAATTATTCCCACTTGTTCCTATAAAGGTTTCGCAAATAGATTTCTTTCACTTAAACTTATACCACAGAGACCAGGCAGAACATAAATAACCAGTTCTGACCGCATAATGGACTGATGCTGAAGTTAAAGTGTATGTAATTGGTCCATGGGGATGCTAAATGCTGTAACTGTTTTCGCTAATGAAATGGCCTTTTGCAAAACAGATTTACTGGGTAATAAATGGTTCCTAAAACATAGACGCAGGTCACTTAAAACACAATCATTATATACTTGATCTAAATATATTTATTATCATTGTCTCGAAGACAGATACATGTATGCATGTTCTTTATTGTTTCTCCATATGAGCAACGTCAGTTGAAAATACGTTTTCGGACATGTGCGTCCCGGGAAAACCATAATCAGACTCTGTATCACACAATGTGTGTAGCGAATACCATTGCTTAAATACATGTATAAATATTTACATTCTGAGTGCATTTACAGAAGAAGAAACGCTATTGCGTATATTGCAGTCTTTAAGGCATTTCAACTGTATACATGTGCAATAAGTTGCACAAGTGGGCTGGAACAATGAAGACTTGTAATTTTTTGTATAAACGTTTTCTCTTGTTTGTAAATATGAGATTACCCACAAAGAACCCATATTCTCCCCATATGGCCCATGTGGGTCCCAGGTGGAACCGTGTTGCAAATCCCGTATGGGCCCTATATGGAATGCCCATATAGGACCCACATGGAATCCCATATGGGACCCAGATGTGTCCCATATTATCTAATTGCTGGCTGGGTATTAATAAGTTTAATTTGGAATAACATTCCCTTGGTCTGCACACACTAACAGTTGCGATATTAATTAAGTTGAATTTGGAATAACATTCCCTTGGTCTGCACAAACTAACAGTTGCGATATTAATTAAGTTGAATTTGCAATTACATTCCCTTGGTCTGAACAAACTAACAGTTGCGATATTAGTTAAGTTGAATTTGAAATTACATTACCTTGGTCTGCACAAACTAACAGTTGCGATATTAATTAAGTTGAATTTGGAATAACATTCTCTTGGTCTGAACAAACTAACAGTTGCGATATTAGTTAAGTTGAATTTGGAATAACATTCCCTTGGTCTGAACAAACTAACAGTTGCGATATTAATTAAGTTGAATTTGGAATTACATTCCCTTGGTCTGAACAAACTAACAGTTGCGATATTAATTAAGTTGAATTTGAAATTACATTACCTTGGTCTGCACAAACTAACAGTTGCGATATTAATTAAGTTGAATTTGGAATAACATTCTCTTGGTCTGAACAAACTAACAGTTGCGATATTAATTAAGTTGAATTTGGAATTACATTCTCTTGGTCTAACAGTTGCGATATTGATTAAGCTGAATTTGGAATTGCATTCCCTGGGTCTGGACAAACTAACAGTTGCGATATTAATTAAGTTGAATTTGGAATTACATTCCCTTGGTCTGAACAAACATTTGTGATTAAAAGTTCCTTTAGCATTCTTAGCAGTCAAATCTGTGAATTGTTAAAACATAGGTTCCTCAGATGAGCGCTTAGGCCCATCGTGCCTCTTGTTTTATTTCTACCCCAAGACAAGGGTAGTGGGTTAGAACCGCTTCGATGATGTTTCGAATGTCAGCTTTTCCGTGATGCTCCCTAAACATCCTGACCCGGTCATTGGTTTAACCGTGACCCAGCTATACGCGCCAAGAAACTTCACACTGGTATACAGCGCTGGCCCAGATAATTATGAAAGCACGCCTATTTGAAAACACAAAAAATAGTATCACCGTTTCTGATAAAATTCTGATATATTTTTCATTATTCTAAAGAGTACCCACAATCTATGTTTCTGAGCAGAAATAAGAAAAATACAGCACACCCCTGCAAACCCCGTTTTACTATATAAAAGTGGGGTTTAAGATTGTCAAAATTATATAGGCGTGTGTTCGTGATGTAGACCATTTGATCAGGGTTTCAATGTTTAAAAACAAAAGAAGAAAAGGAAGAAGAGAAGAAAAAGAAGAAGACGAAGAAGAAGAAACAAAGTTCAGTGACTTTCTAAATGAATTGCTGGAAATAACACAACCAAACACCCCTAAATCTCGAATTGGTCTCCTGCTATATAAAAGGCGGACGATTCCATCACGGTACAAAATGTGTTAATCGCATTTCCTCTAAAAATATAAAACTTCCGGAAACAAAGAGAGTAAACAGGCCGTCAAGCTTTTGATTGATTAAAATTTGACGCTTACAGATATAGCCACTGTCTAGTGACCTCTCGTGATGCTCAAGTCAAACTGTCTGACCGCTTACATATTTCGATAATGAAATGATATCTGCACAGCATATGGGGATTTTTTTCATATCTCACACATCCGAGGAGGCTAGACTTACGTTGATGATAAACGTATCTGTATCCTTAAGAAGACAATATGATGCAGTTACTCACCGCTGATCGAGAGGTTGTGCGTTCGAACCCGGCACCCGGTATCGAGGTGTGTCCTTGGGCAAGACACGTATTGACACTGCCTCTCTCCACCCAAGTTTTAAATAGATAGCAGCGGTGTATTAGCCACTGCCTCTCTCGCGCGCGCGTGAAAACACCCGGTATGAGTATTCGAGAGCAATTAAATAAGCTTGAAGCTTCCATCGCAATCGAACTAATATAAATTAGTATAAACTAACTCTATGCATCACGAAAACACACCTATAACATATAATTTTAAATCCCTTGAACCCCATTTTTACATGTATACAGTAAAACTGGGGTTTACAGACTTATAGCTTATTTTTTCCTATTTCTGCTCTAAAACATAGGTTGTAGGTACTCGTTAGAACTGCCTCGATGAGGCGGTTCGAACGAGTACCCACAATCTATATTTTGAGCAAAATTAAAAAAAGATATCAATATGTTTCATCTCGGTTTTTTTCGACGGTTACGTTTACAATGTATTTGTATAGGCGTGTTTTTGTAATGTCACATGAGCTTGAGAAACTCCGCATTCAAAGAAAACAATCATTGGAGCCCTGTTTCCAAAAAACCAGACTTCGGGGTGTAGGACTAGATAAGACACAAAAAGAAGAGAAGGCAATGATCAGGAATCGATACAATTAATCCACACCTCCCATCAGAGACACCAAAGGGAAAGCAACACAAACATGAAAATAACTAGATCCTAATGGAAACTTCAATTGCGGAAAGCCAAAAGGACAGTTATCCAACGAAATGGCCAGATTGCTATCCAAAACAAAAATATTTGAGCGATACACACGTTCAAACACGAACTATAACAAAAATAATGGCCCCAGCCCATTGGGGCTTGAAGAAATATATGGGCTGCATGATGCTTCCACGCAGAGCTGAACCGACCGCACACGAGTACTGGTAAACCACTCACAGGATCTAAGCCTGCCCAGGCCAACCGGTGTGAGTCAGACCGTCCATGCTTATAAACCCTATTGGTTTCCTTGTGCGGTGTCTTTCATCTCAATGTCGGGTAAAAGTCCCACTAAATTGGAAGTAACGCCTCCAAAATGACCTATACAGTGTTGACGGAGACGTTTAACCTCAAAGCAAACAAAACAATTAGAAATAAACAGCTTTGGAACAGTCTGATTAGCCGCACAGACTAATTAGAGTCTCGTCATTTTAGATGTAGAAACGAGAGGTGTGGTACCATCACGAAAACACGCCTATATAATTTTGACCCCATTGAACCCACCTTTTGTATAGTAAAACTGGGGTTTCCGGGGGTGTTCCTTATTTTTCTTATTTCTGCTCTAAAATATAGATTGTGGGTACTCGTTAGAACTGCCTCGATGAGGCGGTTCTAACGAGTGCCCACAATCTATATATTGAGCAGAAATAAGAAATATATCACAATTTTTCATCATAAATTTTCATTTTTTTTTCGGCGATAAAGATGGCAATGTGTTTGAATAGGCGTGTTTGCGTAATGCTATCCATCCAGCGAACACAAGTGTGCTGATCAGCATGCGTGGTTGTGCCATTTGAGGCGGTCAGCAAAGATAATTGGCGGATGTTAGGCCGAACCGTCTCGGACTGCGGCGTCCCCATCCGAAGACTTTCAACGAGTCGTTGAACCCAGAGTTTTATGGTTTGGACCCATGCCTCCGTGATCTAACTGGTGATAACTTTAACTTTTGTGAACCCTAAAACCTGGTTCATGATTGTCTTAATTCAAAGATAATTCTTTTACCATGCATGCTAGTTTCTGTCATGGCTAACGCCCCAAGCGTATCACTTAGTTTTAAGCTTGTTATTGCTATATTGTGTGAATCTGATTGCAGTTGCGGGCGAGGTTTGAATATCAATAAATTGCGGAGTTTTTTTTTCATGCTGACCGCGTCACAAGGTGATTATTCTCTACAATGTATCATTTTCTTGCATGTGAGTTGGTGCATGTCACGTCAGTCTTGTTTTGTGTTCTTATCATTAATACTTTCTGTTCTTTCGGTGATCTTAGATGGCTTTAAAGGGTTCGGGGTTTTTCCTCAGAAATGTTCCTTTTATATTCTGCATTGCAATCTATTATGAGGACTGAAATTTGAGAAACTTTGGAGATATAACACCATACACCAGAATCCGAAGCCTGTGCCAGTGCATTTTCTATGTTATTTGCCTTTGTTTTGCTGTTTCACGTACTGTGCGTGACTTCATGTCACTAAACTTTTCTATTACTGCAACTGACTAGTCCGCGAGATATAGTTTGCAAGGCTTAAGCGATATTCCATCACGATAACTAGTCCGTGAAACGAAGACCCCTCTAAACCCCACTTTATATAGAGAAACGTGGGGTTTACGAGGGTATATATTATCTGCCTTATTTTTTCTCAAAAACATAGATTGTGGGTACTCGTTAGAACCGCCTCATTGAGGCGGTTCTAACGAGCACCCACAATCTATGTTGAAGGCAGTTATAATAAAGATGTTGTCATTTTTACCTAATATTTATCATTTTCTGACACTATGTTGGACGCCATTATTTCTTACGGACATGTTTTCCTAATGCAAAGGCTATGCTTCTGATTTAGTTTATTTTTGTCATTGTATGCCCTGGTAATATATATTTTTGATTTGGGATAGCCCTTCGGCCATTTTGTGGAAAAGGAACATCACGCTGGCTTTATTATTTGTTATGTTTAATTACAATGCCATTGGTTTGTGCTGCCTTCTTTCTACAAAAGGTGTCTGAAAATTGTCCCGATTCCTGATCATTAATGTCTGTTTTGACAGCAATGCTAATGTATGAAGGACCAGTTGGATCAGAGTCCAAACTCTTGGTATCAAACTATTAGTGCAAAATGCTTACCAAGCTGTCCAGTAACATGAAGCTATAATAGATGAATTTGGAAACAAACAAACAAGAAGAAGTTGAAGAAAAAAAAACATTAAAGAATGCAAGTTCAAGTCTCATTTTTTTTATCTCTTCATTAGTAGTGCTGTAGCAACACCGGAGTCTTTGAACACAAAGGGAATGCAAATATAAGCATGTTCACTGTCCCTTATCAAACCCACATGCATGTAAATGTATAAAGAGTGTTAGGCCAAGTTTAAATTTGAGTTAAATTTCTTACCCATCATGTTAACACGTCCGTGAAATGAACACCCCCTTACACCCCATTTTATATAGAGAAAACTTGGGTTTACGGGGGTAATCTTTAGTTTTCTTATTTTTACTCTTAGACATACATGTAGGTTGTGGGTACTCGTTAGAACCGCCTCAATTAGGCGGTTCTAACGAGCACCCACAACCTATGTTTGCAGTATGAATGAGAAATACCATAGATTTTCATCCGAAAAGTAGCCATTTTGGAGATGTGAAAAAATGTATGTAAGACGGGTCTGTTGTCGTAATGTGATGATTAACCAAGATTGAATTAGTTTATTATGTTTGTCTGCATTTTCTTTAAATTTGCATTTTGAATTCATTACGAAAACAGGCCTATTCAAATATATTGGAAATTTTACCACCAAAAAATGAGAATTGTCAGATTAAAAATTCTTATATTTTTTTATTTCTACTCAAAACATAGATTGTACGTACTCGTTAGAACCGCCTCGACGAGGCAGTTCTAACGAATACCCACAATATATGTTTTTGATCAGAAATAAGAAAAATAATATATACCCCTGTAAACCCCAGTTTTACTGTGAGGCGGTTCTAACGAGGACCCACACTCTATATTTTAGAGCAGAAATAAGAGAAATAAGGTATACCCCCGGAAACCCCAGTTTTACTATATAAAAGTGGGGTTCAAGGGCGGGGGTCAATATTATATAGGCATGTTTTCGTGATGAAACTAAATGGTATGTTTTGTTTGTGGTTTATTATTGTTGTAGTTCGTCTTTGCATGTATGCATTGCTTATACATTTTTATTTTGGATAGCCTTTTTGGCCATTTTTTGGGGAAAGTTATTATCCCTTTTGGTTTTCCGCTTGTGAAGTTTTCAGTTTGGATAAGTTGTTTTATGTTGTTTTTTTTTAACTTTCAAATTGGTGTCTTGGACGGGAGATGAGGTAATTGTATCGATTCTTGACCATTACCTTCGCTTATACTCAAAATATGAAAAACAGAATGCAAACAGTGAATGCAATGATCAGGAATTAACCCACACCCCCATCAGAGACACCAAACGGAAAGAATTGCAAACACGAAACAACCAGACCCTAACGGAAACATCAATGGTCACATTCCCACAAAATGGCAAATTGGCTGGCCAAAACAAAAGAAAAGGATATAAGCGATACACACATTCAAATACGAACTTTAACAAAAAATAAACCACGACAGAAGAACCGCCTTGGTTCTGTCAGTGGAAGGAATTTCACTTTGGGGGTAGGGTGTGTTGCTTTAATCTATTTTACGCGGCCGCAATTCTCGGCCTTTACTTCCGTCGCGATTTAGACAAAAAATTTGTCCCGTCCGCTTGAAGGCTTCCTAACTCATCAGTGCACCATCACATCAAACAACCACAATGATGAAACAACGATGAGGACTCGACAGCAAGAAATAACTGAAATGCTGTAGCAAAAGAAAATTAACAGTTAGACTCCGTTCGGCATGACCAAAGACAGAGCGTCAAGTTTCTTTACTCATTTGAACCAGATAAGTGATGCGCTTCAAATGCAATGTGAGAGTTATTCATTATAAGGACGTGTTAACATGTTATTCTGATTGTGATTTGTATTTGTCTTGCAATGTACAGTGAGTACCGTCACGTACATTCTATTACAAATAAGACCACCATATCGCTATTGATTGTAATAAAATGACTTTATTGCACGAGAAGAAATTTAGGTATTGAATACTGCGTCAGATAATCTTGTTTGTCTGTCCAAGGACCTTCTTTATGTCACAGACTCTGTCATAGATCCACCTCGAACACTCTGGCGCTATTGATCGGTACATTCTGAGACATGGCATTACGAAAACACGCATATATAAATACATTGTAAATTTGTCGCCGAAAAAAAACACTAAAATTTTAGGATGAAATATTGTGATATTTTCCTTATTTCTGCTCAAAATATAGATTGTGGGTATTCGTTAGAACCGCCTCATCGACTAAAAATTCATTTTGGGGGGCAGTAAAATGTACAAATAATTTGTATAGGAGTGTTTTCGTCATGCAATATAGTGAGACCTTTACTCAGTATTGAGATGAAGTGACATATAAATTCCTGCCGCCCAATGAAAACAATAGGGTTTATATGCAAAGATGGTCCAACTCAAAATTACATGGGCAGGCTTCCACCGGAGGGGTTTATCAGTGCTCATGTGTGATTGTTAACTTAGTCAGCAGATACAAAGCAGAACTTTTTTTATTTTCTGAAGGAGGTTTCCAAATGATTTTCAGTAAAACAGAAAACATATGCAAATTCAGTGGAGAACCCTTGTACATGCATGGAAAAGGTAGCTCATGGAGAAAAGTAATGTATGCATGCAAGTTTTTACATTATTATCCTTAAGTTAGCTTTTCACTTATTATTAAGCTATTTATTAACACTTTTTTGTACCAAATGGAATCTTCCTCCTTATATATACCAGGAGTCAATTCCAAAATTAAGGGGTGTTAGGTTTTGTTTTCTTCAAAATTATGAAAATGGCTGAACTTTCTGCAAACAGTGTAGGCCCTGATCAGACGCCACATTCTGAATATCCGTTTTGGGGTTTCTGGTACTAAATGGGTTAAATGAAAACATGTTTAGACAAAGATATTGAAAAGTGAAGGAATTTAAAAGATAGAAAAAAGAAAAAAATGGTATTTTCCTTTTTTTTTTCAAAACAGTGATTGTGGGTACCACATCGGCAAGTATCAACACTCCTTGTCTTTAAACAGAAAAATCATGTGTACACCTGTAAAGCCGGTTTTTACTATATTAAAGGAGAGTTTAAGTGGGGGTGGAAATACATAGGCATGTTTTTATAATGTTAATTCTAAACTCAGTCGAGCAAATACTGAGTCTTGATTCATAGATGGATAGATCTACATAACATACATTTTATATTTCTTGTGTTTGTTATAGCCCAATTTTATAATTTTAAAATAATGAAGATAAGCAATTATTTTTTTTTTAATTCTTATTTAAAGTCCTTAAAGTGAAATTGCTTAAAACTACCCATTTACTACCTGTAAAAAGGCTATTAAAATGTTTATTCAGGGTGATTATATGCATTATCTATCATGGTCAGACAGGTAAATGGTCAGAGTTTTACACCCCAGTTGGTCCAAGTTGGACTTACTTGGACTGGTCAAAGTCAGAGTGGTTTGGTCAAAGTATTACACCTACCCGAAAAATAATGATCCATATTTTACTACATAAAAGTGGGTAATATGGGGTGTTTTTGTGATGTGATCATAAAACTATTGCAGCCCATTCACATATTAATTGCATGCCTCATTTTAATAAATAAATAAATAAATAAATAAATAGATAAATATGCCGTATCTGTAATCACCTTCTGTGACCGACTTTTAAGGCACTTTTTAGATCTTTCTTGAATTCTTAAAGTGTCAACCATAGCTCGACAAAAAACATTTTTCGAAATTGTGTTAAAATTGTTTAGGATAAACATTACAGCCGATTCAAATATGAGTGAAATGCCTTTTATAATAAATAAATACATAAATAAATAAATAGGCTTATCTGTGTTTACACATTATGTAACTTTTATGACGTTATTCAGGGAATATCTTATACAATATACTGTATATCGGTGTAGTGTTAACTCTTAAGGTGTCAATTAAGACTTGGGAAGACAACATTTTTCAAAATGTGTTTACCTATAAGTTACTTTTTATGGCGTCCTTTTAATTATTCAGGAAAAATCTTATACAATATACTGTATACTGTATATCGGTGTAATGTTAACTCTTAAGGTGTCAAATATGACTGCGGCAGACCATCACGAAACTTTGACCCCTATAACCCCACTTTCATATAGTAAAACTTGGGTTTGCAGGGGTATACATTATTTTTTTTCTTCTTAAAAACATAGATTGTGGGTACTCGTTAGAACCGCCTCGCCGAGGCGGTTCTAACGAGTATCCACAATCTATGTCTTGAGCAGAAATAAGAAAAATATCTTTTTTTTTTTTTTTCATCTGAAAATTTTCATTTTTGGTGGTAAAATTTACAATGTATATGTATAGGCGTGTTTTCGTCATGGAACAAAATTGGTTATAATGTAAGAACTTTCTCATCTGAGTTCATCTGGGCTCCCGCCCATAGGGGCTTGAAGAAATATATGGGCTGCATGATGCTTCCACGCAGAGCTGAATCCGGCCCGCACAATAGTACTGGTAAACCGCTTAGAGGATCTAAGCCTGCATGTCCAGGAACCGCGGTGAGAGGCGGATGCTAATAAACCCTATTGGTTTCATTTGGCGACAGGGCTTGAGATTTCAATGTCGGGTAAAAATCCCACAAAATTGTAAGCAACGTCTCCAAAATGACCTTTACCGTGTTGACGGGGACGTTAAACCTCAAATCAAACAAACAAACAAAATCTGAGTTCATCTTGATCGAGTCTTATAGGCGTGTGTTCGTGATTGGCTAACAATATTTTTCATGGCGTTATTTTTTTAAATAAATATATAAAATAAATGCATAAAAAGATCGGAGTCAAGAGATTTCAAGTATCATATTTGACCTTAATCCTTATTTAAAATCACTGGACAAGAGACTGACAAGAGATATAGACCCAATATTCTACATGTCAAAAAAAAAAATAATAATAATAATAAAAAAAAAACACTACTACTACTAATAATAATAATAATATTGATAATTATTATTATTATTATTATTTTTTTTTTTTATTAAGCAATTCTACATAATGTAGCTCTTCAATATGTTAAATATGTTCGTTCATACTAGATGGCTCGAAATGGAAAGGCATGGTTGTTACTTCAAGAAGTTCTTTTTCACATTTAGATAGCCTTAATTTGAGCACTAGCGCTCCTTTGAATACCTACAGGTAGATCAAAGTGTCATATCTGCAGATATATGATTACTGATTCCCCGAGGTCAGCGACTGGAGAAAAAATATTGGCTATTCTGTACCTTGATCCCAGTAGTGTACAGGGAGATAACTCGAATATCTCGCCCAGATAGGTTTTAACGGAAATTCACGACTTATTCCGATCGCCGCCTATGAAGGAAAAAGTTCGGTATGGAGTA
>OY757017.1:112481205-112533535 GCA_963580285.1 Lucinisca nassula | reverse complement strand
AGCACAGAACAGATGAAAACACGTAGACAAAATAGGCCGCAATATAAACGTAGTTTAAATAAAGTTGATTTCAAATATTAAACATAATGATAAACAGCAATATCAATGACTGGAAAGAAAGCCTTTTTCTATCGAAGTCACTAAATAACTTCATAGCTATAAACGAAACCTGCTCTTACATTGCAAAGATGAAAATGAGTTGAGAAAGACGTTATATCCCAGCTAGCACAAAATAGCGGGCCAACGTCGGGCCGACAGCGATACGACGTTAACTGTCGGCCCGGCGTTGGCTCGTCATGCTCTGCTGGTTGGGTTTCTCATGCTTACGGTGTTCGT
This sequence comes from Lucinisca nassula, assembly GCA_963580285.1. Taxonomy (NCBI): domain Eukaryota; kingdom Metazoa; phylum Mollusca; class Bivalvia; order Lucinida; family Lucinidae; genus Lucinisca; species Lucinisca nassula. The sequence continues at coordinate 112,533,199 of OY757017.1, read as the reverse complement.
TGCTTGGATATTCTCATTCTGCTGAAAAGATATAACTGGATGTGTCTCCAGGACAATTCTGATACGCACTATGCAGGCTAAAACAATTAACGACCACGACCCTGCACGCACGCACCCAAGCAAACATCGCACACGATACACACAGTGGTCATCACGAAAACACGCCTATTTACTCGTTATTTTGGCACCATTAAGCCCAGCTTTTAAACAGTAAAACTGGGATTTGCAGAAATATACATTACTTTTCTAAGTTCTGCTCCAAATCGTAGATTTTGGGTACTCGTTAGAACCGCTTTGCCGAGGCGGTTCGCACAAGTACCCACAACCTATGCTTTGTGTAGAAATTAAAAAAAAAAGCACAAACTTTTATCTAAAATTTTCATTTTTCTAATAGGCGTGTTTTCGTAACGGTTACCGCTGCTGGTGGTTCTAAGGCGGTAGTTCCATTGTAGCCCGTTCCTATACAATGTTCCATGTTCAGTCTTGTTCATCAATTTCACGAGTTCATTAAATGACGACCCCGCTAAACTCCACCCTATACAGAGAAAAATAGGGTTTATTTTCTGGTCCGTTGGCATTGGGCTCATTTTCATTTAGAATAATTTTGAAAATAGAGTTCTGCTTAAGCCTGTGCTAGGTGGCGTGCGTGGCCAGTGTTGCACATTTCAGTCCTGGTCATGAGCATACTCAGTAAAACCGAGTCTGCTATTTTCGTTTATTTGGTTTATTCTTTGCTTCCTCATTCAGGCGGTTCTAACGAGCACTCACAATCTGTATTTGGACCAAAAATAAGCAACATATAGAAGATTTTCATCCGAAAAACGTCAGTTCTATAGATAAGACCGATTGTGCTGTTGTAATGTTGGATGAGGATGCACTGTTTTAGATCCTTTATATAATTGCAATAATCACACCTTCACGAAAGAAGGAGCCGGTTGTTTTGCTTTCAGGGACCAGATGTTCAAAACTAAAGATAACGTTAGTTAAAGTATCGTTAAAAATCTGATCATTAAATATGACAAATATACTAAATGGTTTGCTTATAAATGCCAGTAGCAAAAGCTACTCACTTTTTGTCCGCAAAAATACAAACGTTTAGATACTGTACTTGCTAGAACGGTGAACAATTAGACCTCTAACGAGCTTGTTAAACTAACGACACCCCCAGTGAATATGTTCTATAAAAGGGTTATCCTTTGGAAGCAAGGAATACACCACAGAAATGAAAAATATGGAGTGTGCATGTTTTCTGGGCCAGACTAGCTAGTTTCGACCAATTAGGCCTCATCAGTGACCCACAGATATTTTCAAAATTCCACAATGGAATCAATGATCCCAAAGGACAAGAAAATATAATCTACACTATGATGTAGGGCAGGGAGACGTTTTACCGCCGCCACAAATTCCCACACACCAGCTGTAGTAAAGTTAAATATGTTCTATAAAAGGGTTATCCTTTGGAAGTACTTTCCACTGCCCGTCCCAAGGCGGTTCTTCGTCGCGGTAATTTTTGTTATAGTTCGTCTTTGAATGCGTGTATCGCTTTTATTTATGTTTTGGATAGACAATTGGTAATTAGACAATTGGCCATTCTGTTGGAAATTATCTGTCTTTTTGGCTACGTCGTCTCGCTATCGGCCCGACATTGGGCCGGCGTTCTTTGCTCGCTGGGTAATTATTTCATGTTTGTGTTTCTTTCCCTTCGGTGTCTCTGATGAGAGCTGTGGGTTAATTGTATCGAATCCTTATCATTGCCTTCACTTCTGTTTTGAACAACCGGACCCAGGTTTGCTTTTCCTCTTGGTGGCACAGCATTACGAAAACATACCTATACAAATACATTGTAAATTTTATCGCCGAAAAAACGACAATTTTCAGATGAAAAAATGTGGTATTTTTCTTATTTCTGCTCAAAATATAGCTTGTGGGTAAAAGGCGGTTCTACCGAGTACCCAAAATTTATGCTTTTGAGCAGAAATACGCGTATAAAGTATACCACTTCAAAGGGGGTCGAACTTATATAGGTGTGTTTGCGTGATGGGTAGCCTGCGTTCTGTGATTGCTACACATCCTGGTCAACTTTATGTGCATTTTATCTGCTTGCAATACTGATTTCGGTTGTCGTAGTACTCGAGTTCGAGTGCAAATGTTGAAACTATTCTCTATTTTTCCTTCTTAACTCGTCATAAACGGTGCTGGGAGTGTCCTGCCGTCTTAAGAATGTCAATAACGTCATTTCATTCTATTAACGTTCGTCTTCTGAAAAGAGTTCCAAACCTATCCTCTGTCAAACATTTGTTAACCCGTCTTATTCCCTTCCTTGGACGGTCTGTTGTCGCAGAATTTACTCCCATTGCCCCTCTTGATGTGACTTCGTTACAGTGTAATAGAGAAAATGTTCATGGATGTTTTGTGTTCATCACTTTAATATGAAGGTACTTGATATTAGCACTGATCATGCTGGTTTCTTGTTTTGGCCATTTTGCACATTATCGAAACCGCATAGACATTAAAACTGTGTCAGCTGCATGTGTAAACACAACAGATAATTCTGGTTTGGAAGACCTTGTATTGTATGGCTATATGCCATATTAATTGTTGTTTTTTTTTTCTAAGTGATACCATGAAGGCGGTGGTAGTCACTGGTTTTAAAGGTAACCGGGCGCTTTAAGCTTATAAAGCTACCCCTAGAACTAGTAGAGGATTAGTTTTCTCACTTTCTAAAAGGCTTTCGCATAGTGAGAGATTGGGGCCGATGCATCACTCTCGCCTCAGGTACGGTGCAATAGAAACGAAAGTGGTCTGTAAATTACAGAAATTTCGACAGGCGGTCCGAAAAATTTTAGGCTGCAAATAGCGGTTTTGGAACGTAGTCAATTGCGACCTGCAAATCGTGTTACTGTTAGAATGCCTGACCGAGGTGGCCTTTAACCCTTCTCTTGCTGAATATTCATTTAAGCCACACCCATTCCAGTCTATCAACCAATCAAATTACTTGATGTAATTTATTACTACAAATTCATAAACTGAATGTCAAACAGTGTAGATCCTGATCAGATGGCTTCTTAAGAAGCCATCTGATCTGGATCTACACTGTTTGCAAAGATAGGGGTTGTCGTGAACAGCAAGATAAGGGTTAAAAAGGCCAGAGTTTCGTCAGAAGGCAGGCTTAGCCTCATTGGTAGGCTGTCCGACCAAACGGTCTTTTTATCGCCAGACGTCTATGCTTCTTGGACTTCATAAGCAAAGGTTTTGAGAAGGTTATGAGGTGCATTGAACAAGCTTCGACCAAATTTATCGGAGAGTAGTGCTCAATTTATGCTACATGGAAGAAAATGCTTTCTGAAAACAAGTCAAAACCACGTTTTTCAAAGACCACAAATGTTGAAACAAATATTTTTCTTCGTTATGAAAATTCAAAAATATTTCAGGTATGAAGTTTAACCTAATCGGACGGGGAAACAAATCGCCGCCTGTAGTTGACATCATAATATAACAAGAGGGCCATGATGGCCCTGGATCGCTCACCTCATCCTTATGGAAGGTAACATAAGGTGGAGTGGAGGGTAAGAGTAATTTTGGCTGACAGTGACTCAAGGAACATTTCAAAATCAACCTAGCTATTTAGGAACGTAAGTCATTTTAAGTGTCATACATTTTTTTCTGGTGGCTATCGTGTTCAGTGGAAAATTATCAGTGTCACCCATGGAACATTCCTTCAATTGTTTTTTTTTTCTTTTTTGAGGAAGAAGTCATTCAAAAGTTCCCTTTGACAATACAGCGTCGACTTGCATGTCACTATCTGGGCAGCTTGTGGACATTAAGGGTCCGGTCCTAGTGCACCTGACAGAGATACATGGGCTCAGTCTAACTAACTAGCAATGACTCTTGTGACAAGGGGGGAGAGGGGGTATCCATGTCTTTGACAATACAGAGCTGACTTGTGTGTCACTATCTGGGCACCTTTTTGACATTGAGGGTCAGGTCCTAGTGCACCAGACGGAGATGAACACGCTCAGTCTAACAAACAATGGTGACAAAGGGATTGTGGGCGGCGGGAATGAGGTGACCCTTTGTAAAAGGTACCACTATATTCCTAAAATACCCCGCTAACCAAGGTATTACCAAAAGAGGTCAATTCTCAGCAAATTTGATGTTGATTGGACTAAAACTGTGGCCTCTTTAGTGTCAACAAGGTTTTTCTATGATTCAACCTTCTCCCCTCTTTTTGACCCCACATGACCAATATTCGAACTTGACCTAGATATTGTCAAGATGATCATTCTGAGCAAGTTTGATGATATTTAGACTAAAATTGCCGTCTATAGCGTGTAAACAGGTTTTTTTCTATGATTTGACCTACTGACCTACTTTTTGACCACACATGACCAATGTTCGAACTTGACCTAGATATTGTAGAGATGATCATTCTGAGCAAATCTGACAATGATTCGACCAGAACTGTGGCTTCAAGAGTGTTAAGTTTTTCTATGATTTGACCTACTGACCTACTTTTTGACCCGACATGGCATGTATTTGAACTTGACTGAGATATTGTCAGGATGATCATTCTGAACAAGTTTGAAGATGATTTGACCAAAACTGCGGCCTCTCGAGTGTTAACAAGGTTTTTATATGGTTTGATCTACTGACCTACTTTTTGACCCGACATGACCCATATTCGAACTTGACCGAGATATTGTCAGGATGATCATTCTGAGCAAGTTTGTGGATGACTGGCCCAAAACTGTGGCCTCTTGAGTGTTAACAAGGTTTTTCTATGATCTGACCTACTTTTTGACCCGAACTGACCCATATTCAAACTTGACCGAGATATTGTCAGGATGAACATTCCGAGCATGTTTGAGGATGATTGGACAAAAACTGTGGCCTTTAGAGTGTTAACAAGTTTTTTCAATGATTTGACATACCTACCTTCTTTTTGTCCTGACATAACCCATATTCGAACTTTAACGCGATATTATCAGGATAAACATTCTGAGTAAGTTTGAGGGTGATTGGACCAAAACTGTGGCCTCTAAGAGTGCTAACAAGGTTTTCCCGTGGTTTGACCTACTGACCTACTTTTTGACCCAACATGACCCATATTCGACAGTCACTGAGATATTATCAAGATAATCGTCCTGAGCAAGTTTTGAGGATGATTGGACCAAAACTGTGCCTCGGGAGTGTTAACAAGGTTTTTCTATGGTTTGACCTACTGACCTAGTTTTTGACCCAACATGATCCGTATTCGAACTGGACCTAGATATTGTCAGGATGATGATTCTGAGCAAGTTTGAGGATGATTGGGCCAAAACTGTGGTCTCAAGAATCCTAACAAGGGTTTTCTGTGGTTTGACCTACTTTTTGATCCCACATGACCAATATTCAAATTGACCAAGATGTTGTCAAGATGAACATTCTGAGCATGTTTGAGGACGATTGGACCAAAGCTGTGGCCTCTAGAGTGTTAACAAGGTTTTTCTATGATTTGACCTACTTTTTGACCCGACATGACCCATAATCGAACTTTACCAAGATATTGACAGGATGATCATTCTGAGCAAGTTTGAGGATGACTGGACCAAAACTGTGGCCTCAATAGTGCTAACAAGGTTTTTCTGTGGTTTGATCTACTGACCTACTTTTTGACCCGACATGACCCATATTCGAACTTGACCGAGATATTGTCAGGATGATCATTCTGAGCAAGTTTGAGGATGACTGGAACAAAACTGTGGCCTCTAGAGTGTTAACAAGGTTTTTCTTTGATTTGACCAACTGACCTACTTTTTGACCCGACATGACCCATATTCGAACTTGACCTAGATATTGTCATGATGATGATTCTGAGGAAGTCTGATGATGATTGGATCAAAACTGTGGCCTCTAGAGTGTTAACAAGAAACGTTTACGCACGCACGACGAACGACGCCGGACATCTCACAGTCACAAAAGCTCACCATGACCCTCGGTCAGGTGAGCGAAAAACCGCAACGTGAGAAAACTTGTATTTTGTTTTTGTTTTGTGCGAAAAACAATGTGAAGAGTAGCCTGCACGTCCGTGCAGACCCATCAGCACATTTATACTAGCTGCTTAACCCTTTTTGCACCAACTGGAGTCTTCCTCCTTATAGATAGCAGGAATCCATTTCAAAATTTAGGGGTGTCAGGTTGTTTCTTCTTCAAAAATCTATTCGGAAAATAGCTGAACATTTTGCAGACAGATTTGAGGATGATTGGACCAAAGCTGTGGCCTTCAGAGTGTTAACAAGGCTTTTGAATATTATGAATGTTTTCATTGCTCTTAAAGGAACTCATTTTTGATTTTTATTTGCCTTCACTGCAGCTGGTGTTGTGCCGTGTGGCGGCCGTAAAACGTCTCCCCGTACATCAACCATAGTGCAGTTTATATTTTACTTTTGGTCCTTTGAGATCAGCGTGAATATTCTGAGAAATCAGAAATAAATTATTGGTTTACACTCTTATTCTAGACAGGTTTTTAAATATTTGGACCCCATTTGTGATTCATATCAGTCTTTGAATCGACTGCCCCCCTTTTCGAAATTCGCAAAATTGCAGTTTGTTTCCTCTGGCTTTCTTTGCCGGATCATCACAGGGTCACTGATGAGGCTTTATTAGCCGAAACTACGTAGTATGACCCATCTTCTTTCTTATGAATGTTTTCATTGCTCTTAAATGCGCTCATTTTTTATTTTTATTTTCTATGATTTGACCTTCTTTTTGCAGTTCTGCGGCGCCTGGTCTGGGCCTGCACTGTTTGTCAGGGTACCCCATTATGCAAACACGCCTATACAAATACATTGCCACCTTTATCGCCGAAAGAATGAAAATTTTATGATGAAAAAGTGTGATATTTTTCTTATTTCTGCTCAAAATATAGACTGTGGACACTCGTTTACCCCCGAAAACCCCAGTTTTACTATATAAAAGCGGGGTTCGAGGGGGTCGAAATTATATAGGCGGGTTTTCGTGATGCGTTTTGGGGTTTCCGGTACAGAATGGGATAAATGGTGCACCGCCTATGCCTTCTGTATTATTAACATTTCAAGATTCTTGCTAGTCTGTGTATTCGAGTAGATCGGATTATACCGATTTGCTCGCGACGGGACTCATATACATGTATAAGCCTACTTATTGTCAGCATGTCTGAGCACTGTGGACATGCAGCAGTTGCAGCACTTGTTAGTAGAGGATTACATCTTCGTCAAAGTCAATATAACTTCAGATGCAATATTACTAATTTTCTGTGATCCAGCCAAATTATCTTCTTGTTTAGTCAAGTAGTGTCACTAACCGACATGATCACATTTCAAATTAAGTAAGTTCTGGTGTTTCACATTCCAAATTAGGTATGCAAATAGACACAGATAAAACAGAGATTCTTATCGTAATTGAGAGTTCTATATACAGCACTGGTTTTGATTCGGAAACAAAAGAGCACTCATCTGGAGTAATATATTCTGATAAAATGTGAGAAAGGCGATATGTTGCTTTGAATAGATTAAATTATTTAGGTCAACCGGACAGAAACAAAGCAATATAATGCAATTGAGTTTGACCATAGACATAACATATGTTTATATGAATTCGTACATTTAACTACAGGTTGCATTCAAAATTTAAGAATGCTTCAAGCATGATATAGCATCGAAACTGTGTGTCTTTAATCCATATCCTGCACAGGACAAATGCCCGTGAATACATCCGTATTCTCTTTACCGAAAATTATTCACTTGGATGTGCTTCTATGTACTTGTTAGCATGGTCGGAAAAAGAAGGCATTATGTTAACAAAATAGAACAAAATATGTTACATTACGAAAACCTGCATATACAAATGCATTATAAACATTACCGCCGAAAAAAGGAACCTTTCAAGATGATCAATTGTGATATTTTACTTATTTCTGTTCAAAGTATAGATTGTAGGTAGTCACAATCTATATTTTAGAGCAGAAATTAGAAAAAATAAGGTTTACCCCTGCAAACCCCAGCTTTACTATATAAAGGTGGGGTTCGAGGGGATCAAAATTATATAGGCCTGTTTTCGTTAAGTTTCCTACAAGATGGCCAAACAGCTATATATAAAAAACGTATAAGCAAAACACAAACTACAATATTTCTAACCCCGACAGAAGAACCCGGCCCCCGCCCATCGGGGTTTGAAGAAATAGATGGGCTGCATGATGCTTCCACGCAGAGCTGAATCCGACCCGCACACGAGTACCGGTAAACCGCTTAGAGGAACTAAACCTGCCCAGGCAAATCGGTGCGAGTCGGACCCGTCCATGCTTATAAACCCTATTGGTTTCATTGGGCGTCAGGGCTTGAGATGTCATTTGATCTCAATGTCGGGTAAAAGTCCCACAAAATTGGAAGCAACGTCTCCAAAATGACCAATACAGTGTTGACGAGGACGTTAAACCTCAAACCAAACAAACACCGGCAGAAGAACCGCCTTGGGCCGGTCAGTATGAAGTATTTCACTGGGGATGTAAGTGTGGGGGTAGGGTGTGTGTGGGGTGTAGGTGTGCGTTGGGCTTAAATCGATTTTACATGACTGATTTAACGTCCCCGTCAACACTGTATTTGTCATTTTGGAGACGATGAGGACTCGACGGCATGAAGCAACTGAAACGCTGGAACAAAAGAAAACCAACAATTAGACACCGTTGAGCCCGACCAGGGGCAGAGAATCAGGTACCGACCAACATTACTTAAAAAAATTAGTCATCACGAAAACACGCCTATATAATTCTGACCACTTGAACCCCCTTTTATATAGTAAAACTGGGGTTTAAAGGGGTAAACCTTATTTTTTTATTTCTTCTCTAAAATACAGATTGTGGGTACTCGTTAGAACCGCCTCGATGAGGCGGTTCTAACGAGTACCCACAATCTATATTTTGAGCAGAAATAAGAAAAATATCACAATTCTTTCATCTTAAAGTTTCTTTTTTTTTTTCGGCGATAAAGGTTACAACGTATTTGTATAGGCGTGTTTTCGTAATGAATAGTTTACGCTGGAATGGTCACAGAGCTCGACGGCGTGCAATTCAAGAAGGAAGCAAAATTATGAAACACGATTGAGTTAACTATCAAGCATGCAGTCTGGCGTATGACATCTATGTTGTACCCAACCCTTTTATATCGAAGATTTTACGAATTTTGGTACTGAAATCGTTGCAAGCATATATTTTTCTGATTTTATTTACTAAGTCACCACAAAATTCGGATTCCGATAGGCTTTGTTTCAAAAGAGATTTAAGTCCAACGTGGAAATTTGGAACTTAATCGGAATGACGTCTATAAAATTAAGAAAAGGCGTTTCATATTTTATGATACTGTTAATTAATTCTGAAGTTAGATCCGTTGGAAGTAAGGAATACACCAAATAAACGAAAATAGCAGACTTGGTTTTATTGAGTCTGTTCATGACCAATACTGAAATGTGCAACACCGGCCACGCCCTCTAGCACCGGCTTAAGCAGAACTCTATTTTCATAATGATATCAAATGAACTCAATGATGCCAAAGGACCAGAAAATATAATCTGCACTATGATGATGTACGGGGAGACGTTTTACGGCCGCAACACGGCACAACACCAGCTACAGTGAAAATAAATAAGTTCTGAAGTTAGATCCTTTGGAAGCAAGGAATACACAAAATAAAGGAATACACCAAATAAACGAAAATAGCAGACTCGGTTTCATTGAGTCTGTTCAAGACCAGTACTGAAATGTGCAACACTGGCCACGCCCTCTAGCACCGGCTTAAGCAGAACTCTATTTTCAAAATGATATCAAATGAACTCAATGATCCCAAAGGACCAGAAAATATAATCTGCACTATGTTAACCCTGAATAAGAAGTTTAGCAGTTAACACTTTATTACATTCCAGTTTTATTAAAGCCAACTGTGTAGATACAGATCAGACTACACTGTTCGCCAAGCCCAAACCTGATTCCAGTTCAGATTCTACAAATAACCAGATATCCCTATCACGCAAAATGCTGACCTCAGAGCGATATTTTTTACGCGTTTATTTTGTATAAATGTACTAAAATCAGTAATATTCATGTGGACTATGGCACTGTTAGATACTTTGAGTCGATTGTTATGGTCGATTGATAAACAATCGACCCCAAAATACTAATCCACTGGGTAGTATCCAAGAGCAACAGTGAGTCAGGACGGTGCCATACAGAGTATAATACATGTTCGAAGGAAGACAGTTATGAATCAGGATTGAGGGCTCAGCAAAATTTTATGTCATAAAAACCCGACATACCATGAAAGTTTAAGATCAAAACATTAAACATTGTGCTTCCGCATGTCTTAGGACAGGCCGACTGCTATTCCAACAAATGTTTTAGCAAAGTTTGCAACTGTTTGCAATTGTGAATGAGATGACAGTGATGCATGCTGCCTGCCACAAAACAACTACGCGTTATCAGGTGTTTCCAAACCAGGCACTATTTTCCTGAACTGAACAGAAATGGAATGTAACCAACAACCAACAACAGAAAAACTTTGTGCACCAACTTCTCAAAGCCAGTCAAATAAGAAAGTGCACAGGAACGGCTTGGGGACGGTCAGCAGAACAAGAATTTTGACATTACGAAAACACACCTGGTCAAATATATTGAAAGCTTAACCACCAAATAAAGATCATTTTCGTTTTGAAAAATTCTGATAGTTTTCATATTTCTGCCCAACACATCGATTGCGGGTATCTGTCTGAACCGCCTCGGAGAAATTAAACAATACCCCTTCAAACCCCAGGTTCACAATATAAAAGCTGGGTTAAAGGGGATCCACATTATACATGTATATGCGTGTTTTCATGATGGAGGCTACTACTTCGGCGTAAATAATTTTTCAAAATAGAAGTGTGCTCAGGATTCGATGCAATTACTTCCCACCACCCATCCAAGTCACCAAGGGGAAGGAAACACGAACATAAAACTTCACCGTAATGAAAACGTCATAAGCGAAAAGCCAAAAGGACATTTACTTTCCCACAAAATGGCCAAACATTATCGTAGTTGAATAGCGAGTTATGATAGCCATATACAGAGTTAAACAACTATGGCGAAATTAAGCCCAACATCACCCTACAACGCAAAGTAATTTTTACTAACCGATTCAAGGCACGGTTACTGTTGTGGTTTATTATTGATATTGTATTCACATGTTATTCGCGTTTTATCCCTTTTCATCAACTCGTTTAATAAATTCACTCATATAAGATCCTCTATATACTGATCGTTCCAAGGCACTGCTTCTGTTGTCGTTATGCAGAAAAAACTCTGGTCCATGAAAACTCCTTGTTTGAGGAGCGTAGTGACGCTGATAGCTCGTTGCTCCTGCACGGCTAGGAGCGGCAGCCATTGTCAGCGTGAGTTCAAATCCTGCCAACGCCCAGTTGGTACTTCCATGTTTTGTTTACTATATACTTCATAAGACATGCTTCTATTTGTTGTCTTGATCACATTTCAGAGTGAACAGACAAGACCAGGGAAAGTCGAGAGAACTGCTGGTTTCGCCGTCTAGAGAATCAGAATCAGAATTGTTACTGGTGACACATCAAATGACATTCATACACCAGGACCTGTGATGTGGGAAGTTAGTCCCTAGCTGTAACCAAAGAGGTAAATTTAGCTACACAATCATCAGCACCTTCAGCTGTCGAAATAATCGAATCGGGAAGGGCATTCCAATCTCTAATGGTTCTGGGGAAGAACTATGCTTAGCTGAGTTTCACAACTGTGCCTTTTCCTAAATGCATGTTGTCTGTCTGACAAAAGTTTATGCTCGTTCAAGTTGGCCATGATGTTTGAGCAGACTATATGTTCCAGTAATTTACACAGAACACAAGTCAGAGACACAGGGCGATAATAACGGACAAGAGCCCTATCTCCTTTTTTGAAGAGTGGACAGATGTTTGCTAAGAGCCATTCTTTGGGGATTTCACCCGTATCAAGAGACTGCTGAAACAAGTGTGCAAAAACTGGACCCAACTCCTTTGCTTGTTCCTTCAGGACTCTAGGATGAAGCTCATCAGGTCCTAAGGCCTTACTGGGATTTAAGCCTTGAAGTAACTTGATCACTCCTGCAGCTGTCACAACAATATTATTCATGAATGGGCCCGATCTTTCAGTCCATGGAATCTCCGTGAACTCAGTTTTAATAAGCGCGTCATTGAATGGACCAACTAGTTACTCCTTTTCAGAGTCTTGATTCAGCAACCCCGTCCCCTCCTCTTTTATTAAGGGGCGGGAAGCCTTGCCTGTCTTTCTTCTGGCTATTGATATATCTGTAGAAGTTTCTGGGATTTGCCTTTACGTCACCTACCAAGTTATTCACATACAAATCATGCTGATTTTTTTTTATATCTTGATTTCACGTCTCAAGTTTTCAAATTTTGTCCGGAGTTTACCACTTCCCGTCTTTTTTGCCTTTGCATGAATCTTATTCCTTCTGCGATTTTTTCTTCTTATCGCCGGAGTGATCCGGGGAATAGAAGATACAGACCTACTAGTTTTTGACGGGATATGATTTCTGGCCGAAGTATGAATGAAAGAAGTTATTAAATGAAAATTCTCCTGTACAGACCAAGCATCTGGATGACCATTTAAGTATTTCTCCTTTGCAAATATGAGTGCATCCTTCCTCATAGTTTCATAGTCATGTACACCTTCCGAGGTTTCTTTATTGGTGGGATGTGAATTTTTAAATATCCGGAGACAATATCGTGGTCATTTAGTTTATCTGGGGAATGAATGTCTTCGAATTGTCGTGGCAAAGTCGTAAGGATCAGATCCAATGTGTTCTTATCACGATTTGTTAACAATTTGTTCAAGGCCATGATCGTTCATAATGTCAATTAATATTTGTCCTTCGGACAGACTCAGCATTGTGCCTTGTTTGCTAAGCCTGTCGGGCCAAGCAATGTCTCTGAAGTTGAGGTCACCTAGACCATGTACAGCCGGGAATTTTTTACCCTTATGCTGCGATTTAATGCAATCCAGGTGGTCTTTAAACAACTTGAAGTTTTCGACCGTACTATTTGGTGGTCGATACCAACTTGCTTCGAAGTTGGAAGTTTAATTTCCAAAACCTTAACCCAGACCGATTCGGCGTCATTTTCCAGTTTCATGAAAGGCATGTGAGGGATGTCTCTATAAATGAGCAACATCACCCCACCGCCATGTGAGTTCCTATCTTTTCTGTAGACACAGTACTGACAAGTTTCAGGGAAAAGCTCAGATGTAGTAATTGAACTGTCAATCTTTGTTTCCTGAATAGCAACAATATGAGGTTGAGATGTATCGAGGAATGCTAAATGTTGAAGAATTTTTCCTCTAATTCCATTTATGTTTATTCTGCAATGTTTCAAACCTTTCACAAAATTTGACTTCGTTTCATCAGCAGTCGAAGATTTGCTCTCTTATCCTCTTACAGAGGTTCAAACCTGTTTGGCTTACTCAGTTCTACATATTCATCAAAGAAGGGGTCTGAAAAGTTACAGACCTCACATTTTGGACATATCCAGTGGCAGCTTGAGTTTACCAAAGTGTCATATTCTGCATCTGAAATGAAGGAACATTCAGTGTGTATCCACATTTCACATTGATCACACTGAATGGCTTTGTGGCCATTAAGAACAGCACCACAGCAAAGACCACAGTCTGCTTTGCAGTCTTTGCAATACCAAGTTCCAGCTCTAGATTCAATTTCTAACAATTCACTGTTATCCAAATCGGAACATGAGGAGTGAAAGCGCTTGTTACAGTCCTCACATTCTATCCATTTCTCGGAACCTTGGCAACACTTTTTTGCAGTCCGCAGCGAAACCTTGGACCCGGGTTAGTTTCAATGTCTCCGGCCAAGGTTAGAAGTAAAGCCAAGTTTGTACCGCGTGAGGACTTGAAGTTTCGCAAGCCCTCCGAACACCTTCTATTCCCAGTCTTCCTTCTAGAAGCCAAGTAGTGGGAAATTCTACTACCGATCTCCTTATTTGTAATCTTGCACTCCTGATTTCCATCATCTGGATGCATTTTATAAGTTGTTTTCCAAAGAGTGAACCCAAGAAGTAAGACCACGAGAACTGCTGGTTTCGCCGTCTAAACACTCTGAATCCCAGTGATATCAACTGACATCCGTTGAGCTTGCTAGTTGACGGCCCTGAAGTCTCATTTAGATTCATTCTTTCCGCACGATACGCCATCCTCGCCTGACTTTGTTTTGTAGCGGTACGTTCACTGAGATTCCGGTTATGGTTGAGTTCGATTTTGTAGCGGTGTGTTTATGAATCACATTCGAGCTGTAAGACTTCTAGCCACTTACGTCTATGAACCTTGTTTGTTTTACTTGAAGTTTAACGAACAATGACATGGGTAAGAAACTATTTTTTATTGGCTCGATTCATTCCTGGGTACAAACCTGGGCGTTATATAGATGTGTCTCAGGTGAGCTGGTACTGTCCACTTTAACTGCCCTCGCCCATCGGTGCTTGAAGAAATAGATGGGCTGCCTGATGCTTCCACGCAGAGTTGAAGTCCGACCGCCCACGAGTATTGGTAAACCGCTAAGAGGATCTAAACCTGCCCAGGCAAAGCGGTGCGAGTCGGACCATCCATGCTTATAAACTTTGTTGGTTTCATTGGATGACAGGGCTTGAGATGTCGGGTAAAAGTCCCACAAAATTGGAAACGTCTCCAAAATGACCTATACAGTGTTGACGGGGACGTACATGTTAACCCAAAAATCAAACAAACAAACTGTCCACTTCACTGACTTTCGTGAAATGAGATCCAAGTCTCATTCTTCGACTGAATGTCATTGTATCCTCAATAAATTTGCCGCGGTCAAAGACAAAATAAAGAGCTAAAACTTTTCCGTTGGAATACAAGAACACATAAAAGAACGAACATCGGAGACTTTGTTTTCACGAGTCTCTTCATACACAATATAGTTCGCCTCCTAGCGATATTCGATTTTCAAAGTAACCAGAATGGACTCAATGATCCCAAAGGAAAAGAGAATATAATATGCACTAGGAAGAAGCACGGATAGACCTAGACCTTTCGACATTAAAGTTTTCTTTCAAACAGATAAGTCTGTGCTTCACATCACGAAAACACGCCTATATAATTTTGACCCCCTTGAACCCCATTTTATATAGTAAAACGGGTTTACAGTGGTAAACCTTATTTTCCTTACTTCTGCTCTAAAATATAGATTGTGAGTACTCGTTAGGACCGCCTCAATGAGGCGGTTCTAACGTGTATACTACCCATAATCTTTATTTTTAGTAGAAATAAGAAACACATCACAATTATTCATAGCAAGATCTCCAGTTTTTCGGCGATAAAATGTACTCTTTATTTTTAAAGACGTGTTTTCCTAATGATATATTTAAGACAAAATTTGGTGTATTGGTCTATTGATGTATTCAAATGTTTCGTGACGCCTGTTTCGGGGCTCTTTGTTTGGGTTTCATCATACTCTGGATTTGTGTTTGAGAGAGTATACCTAAGTCTCTCCACGTTTTCTTACCTTTTTTGTGAGGTGCTTTTCCTCCAGAATGGATTCAACATTAAGGCTACAGGACAGTCTGCGTATAAACGTTTCACCCATGGATGTTCTGCGCAGATTTGTAATCAATTTGCTAAGGTTTATCAAGAGGGCTTAAAACTGACCGAGTAAAAAGATCATGAGATCACATGATGCTTTTCGAGTTTATAGAAACGCGGTGCGTAAAATCGATTTAAGCCCCCCAGAGGAATTCGTGTCACTGACCGTTCCAAGGCGGTTCTTATGTCGCTGTTTATTTTTGTTATGGTTTGTCTTTGAGGGTGTGTGGAAAATAACTGTCCTTTGGCTTTCCTCTGTTATTGTTTCCATTAGGGTCTAGTTATTTCATGTTTGTGTTTCTTTCCCTTTGGTGTCTCTGATGGGAGCTGTGGGTTAATTGTATCGATTCCTGATCAGTTTTAAAGATGGAAGTCCACTTCAAAAGTGAGTGGGTAAGGGTGACTGTTTGATGGATAGGCTAAAAGAGTACTCATTGTATACATTTTCCAGTCTTACAAAAGTACTTTGGATAACGTCCCATGAGATGCGTTATTATTGTTGTTCTGTTTTAAAGTAAACGTAAATTGAAAATATTCCCGTAAGTCCGAAATACATGAATACGGAAGTAGACGTTTAGGCCGTAGATAACATCACTTTAATGTTCATCCATCTTTTTCAAATCCATAAAGTCCATGCATATAGTATAGGTTAAGGCAATCGCACTCTTTCAAAATATGTGCGAAGAATGAGTCTTCGCTATGAAACGTATTATGCAATTTTACTAATCAACAAATACCTTCATAGGAAAAACATAATCACCACGTTCTTCATATCTCCAAAATGGCTACTTTTCTGATGAAAATCCATGATATTTTTTCTTATTTATACTGCAAACAGAGGCGGTTCTAACGAGTACCCACAACCTTTATCTTGGAACAGAAATAAGAAACATAATTTATACCCTCGTATACCCCAGGTTTCTCTATATAAAGTAGGGTTTATGGGTGTGATCTTTCCACGGACTTGTTCGCGTGATGTTGACTTCTATGCCCTACATATTCCAGCATTGTTAAGTCGAACAAACTACAATTAAAACTCCAATGGCTCGAACATCTTTTGGGCCGTGACGATTCGGTCGAGAAATGTTAGTGTGAATAAGTCATGGCACCAGGCCAGTTTGTTTATGCATTAGAGTCGCCTCATTTGGGAAAATCTAATGAGCACACATAACATACATTTTTAATATGCAATAAGAAATACCTCCCTATATTATCCTAATATAGAAATATATCTTGAGGTATGTGAAGCTAGAGTCTTCAATACGAGTTCCGAACGTCAGAAATGGGTGTCGCTGGCATAATTTATATACGTGTATTAGGACAAAAGATAATTGTTCACTATGTGTAGTTACAATAGATACAGATTCATTAGAGACCATTTTTGGCTTGGTCCTCGCCCACTTGGGCTTAATGAAATAGATCGGGCGGTATGATGCTTCCACATAGAGCTGAAACCGACGCACATGGGTAGTGGTAAACCGTTTATACGATCTAAGCCTGCCCAGGTAGAGTGGCGCGAGTCTGCCCGGCCCGTCCATGCATATAAACCCCATTGGTTTTATTGGGCGGCAGGGATTGAGATGTCATTTATTCTCAATGTCTGGGAAATGTCCCACAAAATAGGAAGTAACGTCTCAAAATGACCTGAGTAGTGTTGACGGGGACGTTAAACCTAAAATTAAACAAACAAAACCATTTTGGCTAGCGACAACAGCTATTAGACTGGTATGCCAAATGTTAAACGCTTTAATGGACCTGTCGCCAGAGCAATTATAAGAAAGTGCATTACATGAAAATATATTTGACAATTAGATTATCCAGCCATGTCAAGAAAAATGTTATTTCAACTTCGGCGGCAAACAAAGACATAAATCGGGCTGCGCTTCAGAACAGTCTTATTTGAGCCTTCGCAGTTCGCATGGAGCAGAAGCATCCGTAGTAGGTGTGACTTTCGTTCAAATATATACATTCCGTCTGCACATGAACTTTTTTGTCGATGGAACGTAAATCACAAACACACACACATACAAACATAAACGACGATACGTTGTACCCGAGAATTGTCCCCACTCAGGCAAACAGGAATCACTCATATCTGTCTATTCAGACCCACAGGCAGACCTGTGCATTAGTCCCAGGATGACGTCAAATGCATATTTTCTTAGACGCACACAATGGCCTGTGACACTTTTGATCTGAGAGCGTCGACAAAACATTTTATCTTATTCTTTGTCGGGATGTTTAATATATTAGTAGACGCGCCAAACTCAACATTTGCTGTCGAGACCCTGTGCACTCTGATCAAAGTCATTAGTGTGTACCATGCTAGGCATCTTTAGTTCAGACTGAGTGGGTTGAAAGGCCGATTTGAGTCTTTGTCGGGCGCGCATGTTCTTTTCGGCGACACGTGAAACTTGAGTCGAAAACTAGAGACGGTGATTTCACATTAACCCTTATCCCGCTGAACATGACAATACCGTATAGATCAATATAAGATGGCTCCTAAAGAAGCCAGAAGCCATCTGGTTAGGACCTACACCGTTTTCAAACACAAATAGTATAGTTCAAGATCAGATTGCAAACACAAATAGTATAGGTCAAGATCAGATGGCTTAATCTCCGATCATATCTACACTGTTTGAATCCACTTGATCTGAATTTACACTGTCATGCAGTTGAAGAATTGTTCAAATATATTGTATCAAGTAATTGGACTGGTGGATGTGGCCAAATTATTTTAGCCTTATAAGGGTTAAACATTGGTAAGTGGGGAAATGGGTGTGACCAAATTATTTTTAGCCTTATAAGGGTTAAACATTGGTAAGTAATGATTTGCGATCTGCTCAGTCTCTTTGTTTATTTGTTTTATGTTTAACGTCCCAGTTCATACCGTTTAGGTCATATCGAGCCAATCAGTTAACCTACCCACACTTTTCCTGTTGTTTTGTATAAGCAGTAACAGGGACAGTGCCCATTTTTGGTCAGAAACTGACAACTGCTCTCCTTGATTCAGCGGGAGGGATAGCATGACCGTAGAAAAAAAAATTCATGATCTGCCCTAATGAATGTTATCACGTGAACAAGTCCGTGAAATGAACATCCCCCTAATCACCACTTTATATGGAGAATTGTGTGTGTGTGTGTGAATTCGGGTTTAACGTCGCTTTCAACAATTTTTCAGTCATATCACGACGGTGTCTGGTTGCGACAGGGAGCTCAATGCTCACGTTTATAGTGCTGCCTCACTGAAGTATCATGTCCCAGACACATTACATGATACCACACCCAGTCACATTATCCTGACACTGGATCGACCAGTCCTAGCTCTACCCCGTAAATCTGAGTGCCAAACGAGGAGCAGCTAGTACCATTTTTAACGACTTTGGTATGTCGCGGCCCGGGATCGAACCCGAGACCTCCCGTTCCCCGGAGCGGACACTCTACCAACTGAGCTATCGGGGCCGGTAAATATGGAGAAAACTCGGGTTACAGGGGTATACATGATTTTTTCCTATTTCTGATCCAAGACACAGGCCGTGGGTACTCGTTAGAACCACTTCAATGAGGCGGTTCTAACGAGCACCCACAACCTATGTTTGCAGTATAAAAATATCTCGGATTTTCGTCAGAAAAAGGCGCTATGCCCCACGGTTGTTACCGTAATGTCACCATAGTGTTCGCTACATGAATTGTGAATTGTCATCAATTTCTATATCCAAAATTTCAAGACTCGTGATTGTCTTGTGTAGCTGAGCAGAAGCGGTTGCGACTTACCTGAACCCGTAGACAGATTTTCTCCACACGGGTTCCATGAAGTCCGGCAACCCAGATAGTACATTCTTGCACGCCAGATAAGCAATTCCTGGGCTTAACCCGGGACAGAAATTCTTATCCTAACCCGGTTACCGTTATCCATTACGAAAACACCCATATACAAATACATTGTAACCTTTATCCCCGAAAAAATGAAAATTGTAAGATGAGAAATTGTATTATGTTTCTTATTTCTGCACAAAAGACGTATTGTTTGTAATCGTTAGAACCTCCTCATTGATGCGGTTCTAACAGCACAATCTATATTTAAGAACAGAATTTAGAAAAATAAGGTTTACCCCTATAAACCCCAGTTTTTATTGTATAAAAGTGGGGTCCAAAGGGGGTAAAAATATATAGGCGTATTTCTGTGATGCTACCCAGGCATAGGATAAAAATCGAAAAAAATCACGTGAGTGATGCGCAATGGTTGAAATTGGACGTCACATATGCCGTCGTTACTACCTAGGCATAATATAAAAATCGAAAAAAATCACGTGAGTGATGCGCAATGGTTGAAATTGGACGTCACATATGCCGTCGTTACTACCTAGGCATAATATAAAAATCGAAAAAAATCAAGTGAGTGATGCGCAATGGTTGAAATTGGACGTCACATATGCCGTCGTTACTACCTAGGCATAATATAAAAATCGAAAAAAATCAAGTGAGTGATGCGCAATGGTTGAAATTGGACGTCACATATGCCGTCGTTACTACCCAGGCATAATATAAAAATCGAAAAAATCACGTGAGTGATGTGCAATGGTTGGATTGGACGTCACATATGTCGTTGTTAAGTTTGACGTTACCTCTAAACCCCACATTGTCATCACAATATGGCGGACGTCGACAATCGAAATGACTGCACATTACGAAAACTCGCCTATACAAATACATTGCGAACTTTCCGCCGAAAAAAACGAATTTTTTAGATAAAAAATTGTGATATTCTTTTTTCTGCTCAAAAAATAGATTGTGGGTACTCGTTAGAACCGCCTCAACGAGGCGGTTCTAACCAGTACCCACAATCTATATTTTAGAGCAGAAATAAGAACTATTCGGTTTACCCCTGCAAGCCGGAGTTTTACTTTTTAAAAGTGGGGTTCAAAGGGGTCAAAATTTTATAGGCGTGTTTTCGTGATGATTAGAAAGAAATCAAGTGTTCACCCAACACTAATTTTTACAGACCGTTCCAAGTCGGTGCTTTTGCTGTGGTTCCTTCATGTTTTGTGTTGGTGGTTCTTATTCTTAACCTAATCATATATGTTGCTACGTTGATGATTCACGCCCCCGCCAATCGGGGCTTGAAGAAATAGATGGACTGCATGATGCTTCCACGCAGAGCTGAATCCGACCCGCACACAAGTACTGGTAAACAGCTTAGGATTTAAGCCTGCCCAGGCAAAGCGGTGCGAGTCGGCCCGTCCATGCTTATAACCCTATTGGTTTCATTGGCGACAGGGCTTGAGGTGTTATTTCATCTCAGTGTCGGGTAAAAGTCCAACAAAATTGGAAGCAACGTCTCCAGAATGACCTATACAGTGTTGACGGGGACGTTAAACCTCAAACCAAACAAATAAACGTTGATGATTCTCATTACGATAACTCACCCGTGCAGCATAGTGCATTTTTCACATTTCCAAAATGACTACTTTTCTGATAAAAATCCGTGATATTTTTCTTATAAATGCTCAAAACATAGTTTGTCGGTGCTCGTAAGAACCGCCCTATTGAGGCGGTTCTAACGGGTACCCACAACCTATGTCTTGGAGCAGAAATAATAAAAATAATGCATACCCCCGTAAACCCCAATGAAGTGATGTTTAGTGGACTAGTTCACGTGATGTGATTCTTCCCCCTTTTTGGTTGTTCATTTCAGTCAGGTTTGTCCTTCAAGTTTAATGTTTGTCATGTTAGGGAATCTCTCTCTCCCCCACCCCCATTATGTAAATTGTTCCTATTAGTTAGGTTTGGATATTCTGGGTCACCACCTGTTTGGGAAAGAGCTGCTGACTCGGTTTAATTGCTGTCGTCGTCACTCCATGTTTCGACTTCTTTCCCTTGTGATATTGTGGGAAGAATTTTGGATCTGATTGTATCAGTTCCTGATAGTTTCTCTTTTTAATTTAGAAATGAAAGGTAAACGAGAATAAGAATCTTACATGGATGTGAGGGGTAGATAGAAAACCCCGTCTCTCGGAATCATTATCAAGCCTCATCATGCTGGACATTGACACTCGGGACGGATTTTTTTTAATCACCCAAAAGGCCCATGTAAGATTCTTATCTTCTGTCATTTCTCCAAAATGGCTACTTTTCCGATGAAAATTTGTGATGTTTGTCTTATTTATTCTCCGAACATAGGTTGTGGGTGCTCGTTAGAACCACCTAATTGTCAGACGAGTACCCCAACCTATGTATTTTGAGGCGGTTCTAACGAATACCCACAGCCTATGTCTTGGAGCAGGAATAAGCAAAATTCAATGTATTATATATCCCTGGAAACCCCAGTTAGTGTGTTTTAGTATTTATTTCCCGGATTTGCAAACCTGATTGGCTATGGCACAGGAGAAAAGTACAGTTAAATTCCGCTATTAAGACCACCCAAAATTAAGACTAATTCTGCTTTGAAACGCATATTTTGTAGGCTGCAGTTATTTTTCTTTGATTTTTCTGCATGTATTGTCCTCTGGTCAGAGACCCACTTTATATATATAGGCATTTTTTTACTGTATGTCAGTTTTATAGAGGCAGCTTGATTAATCTTTTAGACCGACATAGCATATGACATTATTTAATCAACTGCCTACGCGCTGTCCCGTACATGGATATGGCAGTCTGGTATGATATTAAAATTAACATGCCATCACTGCATATTATGTAATGTCGATATAATACCGATATGTCAATCTACCATCACTCCTGCGGTTTTTAATTTAACTTCAGCAAAGTTTCTGTCAAAAAACTATACAACCAATTTCGAAGATGATTAACTGTTAATTCATCACTGACAAAGTTTTCATATTTTTGTAACTTTGTTAAAAATTATTCTTTCTGAAATCATTCTGACGTAAATCAATAACGAATTGAGAGCTAATAAGACAGATGACCATTGTTTTTACAAAACATTGCGTACTTTAAAACAGCTCAGTGAACAGAGACGTCCGTTCAATGTTGATAAAAGTTCTCTACAGCGACCTTTGATTCTACTTGCTGTTTCTAATATATCACAGTTGTCTATGGAAGGCAGTCAAATTGTAAGTATTACGCAAATCATCGGGTATACAGTAAAGCATCTGAGGGTTCCTGATAATGTCACAGTGGGTAAATAACCTATCACTCATTCTTCTGCCGTAATATTTCTCAAGTGATGCGGGTCGTGACAAAATCCGCCGGACTATAAACAAACTGATCATTTATGTTGGATTCAAATGATTACGCATGCACAGCTAATCCCTTAACAAAATCTCTATCTGTTTCAATTTAGCCAATGACCATCATTGCCAGATTTAACCAAAATGCGCGTTCGTGTTTTATGGAATAGAAAAAGGCAGTTTCTGTTGTTTTTCCAGCGTAACTTCTATCTCCCAAGTATTTCCGTGCTTCTTCTATCGATTCTTTGTCAAATGAGTCACGTCATAAGGAAATCTGTCTTGACAATTACAACAAAGGTACAGAAAAGTCTGCGTTCAAATCAGCATCTTCATGTCAGATGATTGAACAGTATAATGCTTCCAGTACCTAGATCTAAAATTGCAAGACGCTGGCTTATCAAGCCGGGTTGTTTTTAACTGTTCGCAAGCCGCGAAAAGAGGTTTTAGCTGTGACGGGATTCAAATCTGAAATCAGTATCAGACAAAACATTAGCCGCACAAGGAACACACTTGTCATTTATCCTGTTCGGTCGAGGTAGGATTCTGCTCAAGCCGGTGCTAGAGGGCGTTGCCGGTTTCGCACATTTCGGTACTGGTCAATGACAGACTCAATAGAACAGAGTCTTCTATTTTCGTTTATATGGTGCATTCTTTTCTTCAAAGGATCTAACTACTCAAAACTTATTAACTTCACTGCAGCTGGCGTTGTGCCGTGTAGCGGCCGCATAAAGTCTCCCCGTTTATCATCATATTTCAGATTATAAATTTCTGGTCATTTGGTTTCCTTGAATTCATTTAGAATCGTTTTGAAAATAGAATTCTGCTCAAGCCGGTGCTAGAGGGCGTTGTCGATGTTGCAGATTTCGGTACTGGTCATGAGCAGACTCAATATAACGAGTCTGCTGTTTTAGCTCACATGTCACGTGGTGGCGAGGTGAACTTTTGGGATCACGTTTTGTTCGTCGTCCGTGCGTACCAGTGTGCGTGCGTGTGTGCGTGCGTAAACTTTTCCTTCAAACAACATCTCCTTAACCACTGATCGGATTTTGACCAAACTTCACAGAAATGATCCTAAGGTGGTCCCCTTTCAAAATTGTTCAAATGGTTTCAGTCTGTTGCACATCTAGGTCACGGGAGCTAAAAATAGATTTTTTTAAATGAAAACCTTTAAAAATCTTCTTCTCTGAAACCACAAGGCCCAGGTCTTTGATATTTGGTATGAAGCTTCATCTAGTGGACCTCTACCAAGCTTGTTCACATAATAGCCCTGGGGCCAAAGGTCCCCTTTCAAAATTGTTCAAATGGTTTCAGTCTGTTGCACATCTAGGTCACGGGAGCTAAAAATAGATTTTTTTTAAATGAAAACCTTTAAAAATCTTCTTCTCTGAAACCACAAGGCCCAGGTCTTTGATATTTGGTATGAAGCTTCATCTAGTGGACCTCTACCAAGCTTGTTCACATAATAGCCCTGGGGCCAAAATGCCCCCGCCCCCGGGCCCTTTGTTTTTATATAGACTTATATAGAGAAAATCTTTAAAAATCTTCTTCTCTGAAACCGCAATGCCCAGGTCTTTGATATTTGTATAAAGCGTCATCTAGTGGACCTCTACCAAGATTGTTCAAATTATAGCCCTGGGGCCAAAAATGCGCATGCCCCGGAGCCCTTTGCTTTTACATATACCTATATGTGGAAAATCTTTATAAATCTTCTTCTCTGAAACCAGAAGGCCCAGGTCTTTGATATTTGGTGTGAAGCTTCATCTAGTGGACCTCTATCAAGATTGTTTAAATTATAGCCATATGATCAAAAATTCCCCCGCCCTGGGGCCCTTTGGTTTTACATAGGCTTATGTAGGGATTACCTTTTAAAATATTCTTCTAAATACGTACGTACGCATTTTACAAAGAACTGTGTACGCCGGTTTTACCAAACATCGCAACAAATTCATAAGAGCAAAATTTGGGTTTCTTTGAATTAAATCGTAATTTTGAATATGCGCTACCACAAGGCTATAGATCACGTGCCGTCTTATTAAACCCGTGTAAAGTAGTTTACACTTATGCAAATATCAACAGCCGCTCCAAAGATAGAAGGAAAGAATTGGAAAGAGGAAACGAAGCTTTACTTAAAGAAGGGGACGTCTGCTGGTCCAATTTATTTGGGAAACTCTCGGATTTTGTCAGCAATCAGCGGAAGTGGTCGCACTGGTGAGAGGCAACCGACAGCGACAGTTAATGCTGTCAGCGATACGGAAAGGACGGTGGACGAGGTAAAGAACAGAAGTGAAGACATTGATCAGGAATCGATACAATTAACCTACACCTTCCATAAGAGACATCAAAGGGAAAGAAACATAAACATAGCCAACTAGACCGTAATGGAAACATCAATAGCGGAAAGCGAAAAGTACTGATATTTTCAAACAGAATGGCCAATTGGCTATCCAAAACAAAAAGATATAAGCGATGCACAAAGACAAACCATAACAAAACTAAGCCACGACAGCAGAACCATTTTGGAACCAGCAATGAAAAGAATTTCACGGGGTACGTAAGTAAGCCTTAACGCTGGAACTATCATAGAATCTGAGGCCTGACCCACCGTGTGCAATTGAAGAGAGAAACAGAGAAACAAAGTTATCAACCGTGATTGGGTTAACTAGCATGCATACCGTCTGTCGTATAACATTTATGCTGTACCCTAACTTTTTTATATCAAGGCTGTTTTACGACATTGGTTACTGAAATCATGTCAAGTCTGAATTTATATACTATGTCACCATAAATTCGGGCTCCGACAGACCTTGATGCAGAAGAGAATTACGCCCAACATTGAATTTGGAAAATAAATCGGAATGGCGGCTATAAAATTCAGTAAAGTCTTCGAGTAGTTCAAGATATCGATAACCCTGATTGAGAAGTTTGGCTGTTAACAACTTATTACGATTGTTGATGACAGTTACATGACTAGACACTGTAGCAAATTTAATAAATTTCGAGATATAAACGCCACATGATGCCGCACGAGGAAATCACTATCCAAGAAAGGAAAATTGTCAATCTCAAAACCAAAATCATCGCGTTTTTCATGAAATTTGAAGGAAAATATACCCATCTACAACAGATAGATGTATGCCAAAACGGAGTCTCAGTATCAGAAGAATTTGCTTTAGGTAACTGAAGTGTTGGAGTGGAAGGTGGGGGGGGGGGGTGGTAAATTTGACTGACCAAACCATCAAAATAGCTATTGCCGGTGTTTAATTAATCATCCAAATATCTATAAGTCGAGCTAGAGGCTTCAATGATTTCAGGTTGGTTATTTCCTGGGTTCCACCATTCGTGATCTAACTGTTTTCTTCTGCTCTGACGTCGGATTGTTGCGGAGTCCTTAACCCTCATTCATGATAATATTAATCTGTACATAACCATTTTACCATGTAAATTTATCATGACACACTGTTGAGCAAGAAAGCCTCCATGCGGATCAATTTGGTATTGTAATTTTGTTTGATATTGTACTGGAACAGAGGGCGAGGATGGAAATTTCATAAACTCCGGAGTTGACGCCCCCGTAGTTTTACTACTGACAGTCGCAAGGCTGTCGTTCTTTGGTAGTGTCTTAACTGTTATTTGGCTCTGTGCCGTTTGTTCATGTTTCGTCTGTTTTTGTGTGTGCCTCCATGTCACTTTCTATAGGTGACTTGAGACGGCTGCGTTCTTGGATTGTGGCCTTTCCTGTGTGACATTTTCTTACTAGTTTTCAACGGAAAGGGACATCATGAATAGGTTCTATAAAAGGGTCATCCTTTAGAAACAAGGAATACACCACACAAATTTGAAAATACAGACCAGCTACCGGTAAAATCCCATTTTTTTTTTTGTGTTCGCGGAGAAACCGAGTAGACGAAATCGGCTATTTTCTCCGCGAAACTGCGAGAAAAAATAAAATGAGCGAGAAATTTCCTCCCGGTTTCGCGGAGATTCTCTGCGAAAATTTGACCGATTGGTTTCATTGAAAATTAATTACCCGCGTTTCGTGGAGAAAAAATAACTGGGCTTACGTGAAAGTAAAAATCAAATTTTCGGCTCATTATTATTTCTTCGTTTGTTTGTCGTTGTTTTTGTAAACGAAGGCAAATGGTAGTCATTGTTAAATCGTAATCAAATATTCTTACATGTTACACAATTACAGTTTAGTAATTTATTTCTCCATTGTATAATCTCTTTTTGAAAGGTTCAAGACAACTTTAATTCACATCACGAAAACATGCCTATTATTTGTTACCCCCTTAAACCCAACTTTTAGCTAGGGTTTACCGGGTATACATTATCTAATTTCTGCTCACATAGATTTTGGGTACTCGTTAGAACCGCCGAGTCGTATTAAAGAGTACCTACAATCTTGAGCAGAAATATGAAAAAACATCAGAATTTTAATCCGAAAACTCCGCTTTTAGTGGTAAAATTTTCAAAATATTTGACTAGGCGAGTTTTCATAATGAGTCGTATGTGGCCCCCGCCCATAGGGGCTTGAAGAAATGTATGGGCTGCATGATGCTTCCACGCAGAGCTGAATCCGGCCCGCACACTAGTACTGGTAAATAAAAATCAAAAATGAGTTCCTTTAAGAGCAATGAAAACATTCATAAGAAAGAAGATGGGTCATACTACGTAGTTTCGGCTAATAAAGCCTCATCAGTGACCCTGTAATGATCCGGCAAAGAAAGCGAGAGGTAACATACTGCAATTTTGCGAATTTCGAATAGGCAGTCGATTCAAAGACTGATAAAAATCAAAATGGGGTCCAAATAATTAAAAACCTGTCTAGAATATGAGTCTAAACCAATAATTAATTTCCGATTGCTCAGAATATTCACGCTGATCTCAAAGGACCAAAAGTAAAATGTAAACTGCACTATGGTTGATGTACGGGGAGAGGTTTTACGGCCGCCACACGGCACAACACCAGCTGCAGTGAAGGCAAATAAAATCAAAAATGAGTTCCTTTAAGAGCAATGAAAACATTCATAAGAAAGAAGATGGGTCATACTACGTAGTTTCGGCTAATAAAGCCTCATCAGTGACCCTGTAATGATCCGGCAAAGAAAGCCAGAGGTAACATACTGCAATTAAACCGCTTAGATCCTTAGGAACCGCGGTGCGAGGCGGATCGTCCATGCTAATAAATCCTATTGGTTTATTGGAAGACAGGGCTTGAGCTGTCATTTCATCTCAATGTCGGGTAAAAGTCCCACAAAATTGGAAGCAACGTCTCCAAAATACAGTGTTGACGGGTACGTTAAACCTCAAATCAAACAAAAAAAAACACCATCATTATGTGTGATATTCACCAAAAGCTCAGCGGCCCCCGCCCAGCGCGGCTTGAAGAAATAGATGGGCTGCACGATGCTTCCACGCAGAGCTGAAACCGACCCGCACACGAGTACTGGTAAACCGCTTAGAGGATCTAAGCCTTCCCAGGTAAAGGGGTGCGAGTCGGACCATCCATGCCTATTAACCCTATTGGTTTCATTGGACGGTAAGGCTTGAGATGTCATTTCATCTCAGTGTCGGGTAAAAGTCCCACATAATTGGAAGCAACGTCTCCCAACGATCTTTATAATGTTGACGGGGACGTTAACCTCACATCAAACAAAAACAAACCAAACGCTCTGATTCGCCTCAATTATTTATGATAGTTGCTAGTCTTAATCTCTTCATAAAATGGATTTAAAACACAAAATAATACAATGGAATTGTCGAGGTCTTAAATCAAATTATAATGATCTCTTATTACTGATTTCGTTATTAAACCCATCGGTTTTTTGTTTGCAAGAAACTTTTTTAAAAACTGATGACAACATTGATGTCAGGGGTTTCAATACATACAACTGTATCTATTCTGATGGTAACAAACCATCTGGTGGCAGTTCAATTTTTGTTAAATCATGTTTACCACAAAGAGAGATCAAATTCAAAACAGACCTACAAGCTATAGCAGTATCGGTTTCTCTGGATAAAGAAACTACAATTTGCTCTCTATATATCCCACCCTCATTTTCTTTAAAGCCCGAACACCTTGACTCAATGCTGAGTCAACTTCCATCGCCATATCTTTTAGTTGGCGACTTCAATGGTCACAATATTCTATGGGGCTGTAAAGATATCAATAACAGAGGAGCACTTGTCGAAGGTTTTATTGCAAAGAGCGATCTGTGCTTGATGAATGATAAATCTTATACTTACCTTCCCCCTGCGACAGGTCATTTGTCCTCTTTATATCTCTCTTTGTGTCACCCGTCTCTCTTCTTCGTTTACGACTGGTCTGTTCATGATGATCAGTGCGGAAGTGATCACTTCCCTGTTATAATTGAGAACGTAAACGAACCAGATGAGGACTGTAACCAGAAATGGAAAATGAATAAAGCCGACTGGGAATTATTCCGTAATTTATGTGAAGAAGAGTTATCAGTTGATAACTTAAATGAATCATCTGACATTGTTTCTGATTTCACAGATAAACTAATTAATATATCAGAACAATGCATTCCAAAGACCTCCACAAATACTAAGAAAAGCAAGCCTTGGTTTAATAATGACTGTAAGGAAGCTATTCAAAAGCGCAAATAAAACTCTAAATAAGTTCTGCAAAAACCCAACTTCAGAAAAGCTAAACCACGTAAGTTTTTAGAGCTAAAGCTCGGCGAACAATCCGAGCTTCCAAACGAAAGTCATGGAGAGAATATGTCTCCAAATTGAACTACAAAACCCCCATTAAAAAGGTTTGGGATATGGTACGAAAAATTTCAGGAAAAACAAAGTCCCCTATTTTTACACATTTAAATACTGGTTTTGACACAAAAGCTTTAACTAAAAAAGATATTTCAGATACTCTTGGTAGCACATTCTTGAGTAATTCATCACCGTGAAATTATTCTGACACTTTTAGAAATTTCCAAAAGGACCAAGAGAAAAGAAATCTAAACTTCAAATCCCACAATCACGAAGAATACAACAAACCTTTTAAATTATCCGAACTAGTTGAAGCCATTGAAAAATCACCCGATACCGGCCCCGATGAAATTCATTATCAGATGCTTAAGCATCTGCCAAAAAGTTCTCTCACAACACTTTTAGATATCTTAAATAATATTTGGGAAACTGGGGTCTGTCCTGAGAGCTGGCGTTTTGCTACAGTTGTACCAATTCCAAAACTAGGGAAAGATCATGCAGAACCTACGAATTATCGACCGATAGCTTTGACAAGTTGTTTGTGTAAAATATTGGAGAGAATGATAAACAAGAGATTTCAGTCAGGTTTTCGTTCGGAACGTAGTACCAACGACAATTTAATAAGACTAGAAACATTTATACGATATGCTTTTAATAACAAAGAACACGTAGTAGCTGCATTTTTCGACTTGGAGAAAGCATATGATACCACATGGCGTTATGGAATATTGAGAGATATCCATAACCTCGGCTTAAGGGGAAAACTTCCCAGTTTTATTCAAAGTTTTTTTGGTGAACGTGTATTTTCAAGTCCGCGTGGGATCTACCTTGTCAGATCTCTATGCACAAGAGCAGGGTGTCCCACAAGGTAGTATTCTCTCAACTACGCTTTTTAACATCAAACTAAATAATATTGTACAATGTTTGGACGACAAAACAGACTGTTCATTGTATGTTGATGATTTTTGTATATGTTACAGTTCAAAAAACATGAAAACAATTGAACGAAAGTTACAACAAAATTTAAAACGAATAGAAGAATGGACTGATAAAAATGGTTTCAAGTTCTCCAAGTCGAAAACGCAGTGTGTTCATTTTTGTAAGCTACGGAAGAAACACGACCATCCTTCCCTGTTTTTATACGGATCACAAATTCCTGTCGTTGAAGAAGCCAAATTTCTTGGGGTCATATTTGATCAAAAGTTATCTTTTATTCTCCATATTAAATTTATTAAAGCGAAATGCTTAAAAGCTTTGAATCTTTTGAAAGTTTTAGCTCATACAAGTTGGGGAGCAGATCGGTACACTTTATTACACCTTTACCGGTCTCTGACAAGATCTAAATTAGATTATGCGTCTGTTGTTAATGGTTCTGCCAGAAAGTCTTATTTGAAATCTTTGGATACTATTCATCATCAAGACCTTCGTTTGGCTATGGGAGCCTTCCGTACTTCTCCCGTATCAAGCCTTTATGTAGAAGCAGGTGAACCATCTTTAACTTCGCGCAGAGAGAAACTTTCTCTTCAGTATGCTATCAGACTTGCTGCTAATCCATCTAACCCGGCATTCCAAAGTTCATTTCCACCTGAATTTGTAGAGAAGTATGAAACTAAACCCACAGCAATCAAACCTTTTGGATTACGAATTTTACCACTGCTAGAAAATTCAGATATCGACCTGAAAAAATATTCAAAAACATGAAACCGCCGAAGTTCCATCTTGGTGTATTAATCAACCTTCTATTCTGTTCGACTTAAATGATGGCAAAAAATCCGAATCAAATCCGATACTTCTCAAACAAAACTTTCAGGTACTGCAGTCACGTTACAATGATTACCAGCAAGTCTATACTGATGGTTCCAAAGAAGGAGATAAAGTTGGTTGTGCGTATGTTTCTAAAGATACGCACAAAACCATGCGCCTTCCAGATGGTTCATCTATTTTTACAGCTGAAGCCAAAACAATAGACCTAGCATTAGATTTTATCAGTTCTTCAACAATTCAAGAAACAATTATATTTTCTGATTCACTTTCTGTGCTTAAGGCTTTAGACCATTCGTCATCTAAAAATCCTCAAATTCACAAATTGATCGAAAAACATCATGAAATTTCTAAAACACACCAAATCTTGTTTTGTTGGCTTCCGAGCCATATTGGCATTGTCGGCAATGAGTGTGCTGACAAGAAAGCAAAGGAATCGCTCAATCTTGATCCGTCTGTTTTTAAAATTCCTTTTAATAATTTTAAACCTTTTATCAACAGATACATCTTGTCGGAATGGCAAGGCGAATGGGACCTTACAGTAAATAATAAACTCTTTGCCATTAAACCTGTCGTTGGAACAATATGCTCTCCTCCACAGTTTTCCAGGAAAGAGGATGTAGTATAACCACGACTGTGCATTGGTCATACTAGAGATACTCATTCTTATATTTTGAATGGTGATGATCAGCCTTCTTGTGTAGGATGTGATCAGCCATTCACTGTTAAACATACCTTAATTGAATGTGTAGACTTTTCACAGTCCCGTGACTTATACTTCAAAGCTGACACTTTGCAACAATTGTTTCAAGATGTACCTGTTGATAATATTATTTTATTCTTAAAAGATATTGGACTTTTTCATAAGATTTAACTGTTGCAGATTTTTATAAATATCATACTTACCTTTTTACTTTTTATATCCTCTTAATTCTTCATGCCATTTAACCATTAACCGCTTGACGCTTATGACCCACAGAGAGGGTTGACGCGTCGTTAAACACGAAATCATCATCATCAATTATTTATGATTACAAACTGTTAAATTGGTACAGCAAGCGGTGCTTTGTTAGTGACCTCTTTACGAGGAACACAATAATTCCATCGCAGGCTAGGTCTATGTCGCAGAGTAACAGACTAAAAAACCAGACACCTACATGTATGAAGTGCATTCGCATGCATTTATGAACATTTATTATTTGCGCTACCAAGTCTCCTACCCCGACCCCTCACCCACCTCTAACAAATAAATACCCCCAGTTGGAGCAAATGGGTGGTGCATCAACATGTTAATAAAGCCCACGTAATGAACAACCTACTACTCCCCACTTTACATGCACACTTGGGCTTACAAGGTACATGTATACAGTTTCCTAGACGTCCCATCTAAAATGTGGGTACTCGTTACGATTCAAATGAGAACCCGCAAGTTACTAA
Organism: Lucinisca nassula; assembly: GCA_963580285.1. Classification (NCBI taxonomy): domain Eukaryota; kingdom Metazoa; phylum Mollusca; class Bivalvia; order Lucinida; family Lucinidae; genus Lucinisca; species Lucinisca nassula. Next base: position 112,500,409 of record OY757017.1, on the reverse strand, counting down.
AGAAGTAAAATAGGAAAACTATCACATATTTTCATAAGGAAATAACCGTTTTAGGTATGGATGATTGCATATGGGTATGTTATCGTGATGTGTACTAAAAATATTTCGTAATTAAATGATATAAACAGTAACATACAGAGAACTATATGGAAATTGATCATGAAATCTTTTCTAGGGTAAATCTCCTCCTTCCGCTGATTCAAGAAGGGCAGTTGTCAGTTGCTGGCAAAAGAATGTACATTGTACTGGTTAACCGAAGGGCAGTTGTCAGTGGCTGGCAAAAGAATGTACATTGTACTGGTTAACCGCTTATGTATAAGCCTGCCCAGGACAAGTGTGCATCATGTGAACAAGTTCGTGAAATAAGGATCCCCTAAACCCCACTTTATATAGAGAAAACTGGGGTTTACGGGGGTATTTATTATTTTTTTTATTTCTGCTCCAAGACATAGGTTGTGGGCACTCGTCAGAACCGCCTCTTTGATGCGGTTCTAACGAGCACACACAACCTATATTATGAGCATTCATAAGAAAACTATCAAGTATTTTCATACGAAAAGTAGCCATTTTGGAGATGTGGAAAATGCACTATGTCGTACGGGTGAGTTGTCGTAATGGATAGATAAATTGTCCGGCTCAAAAATGACCTAAAATAGCGTTGACAGGGCATTTGAACTCAAAAACACACAAATCTTCTAACTATAGTAAAAAGTCACGAGCGAACCCTGAATACTTTCATGTCCAAGCGCTCCAATTTAAGCGCCGTTTGACACTTTGAGTCCGACAAATTAAAATGTGGAAGCTCCGTTTTTTTTTGTTTTCGAGGATTAACATCCCCTTCGACGCTATTTAGATCATTTTCGAGACGTTGCCTCCAATTGTTTGGGACTCTAACCCGACACTTAGCTCAAGTGACATCTCAAGCCCTGCCACCCAATGCACCCAGCAGGGTTTATATGCATGGGCGGTCAAACTCCACACACACCATCCTGCCACAGAAATAAAGAGAATTAGAAACTCTGAGGTCTAGAACCATTTTTGACTATTAACCCATTCAGTACCAGAAGCCCCTAAAGGGGTATCTTGGCAAATAGGGCAGGCCCAGATCAGACGCCGCAGAACTGATCAGGCTCTCCCTGTTTGCTCAAAGTTCACTCATTTTCCAAAAGAATTTTGAGGAAAACACAACCTGTCACCCCTAAATTTTAAAATGAACTGCTGCTACATGTATATATATGGAGGAGGATTTCATTTGGTACAAAACGGTTAAAATGTTTATAATCCACGAGAGTTCAGTTCAGAAAGGACTGTTCCAGTATCAAGCTTGGAGTGTCTAACCTTGCAAAAAGGGGCGTTAGGTGTGAACCCACGAAGACCGGCAAACAGTGTAGAGCGTGATGAGACAACACATTATGAACCGTCTAATCTGAAGTCAGTGTGCAAAAACCATTTATCCGGTCTGCAGGTTTGAACAAAGAACATGCATTTCGACATATGCTTCAAACTTTTTGTTCGAAATTTGAATGCATAAAAAACATGCACATGTACACGGGTATAGGCAGATTTCGCGAAGAAACATCGTGAACGTCTTCACCTGTACTAATTGTCTTTCTCCGAGAAAAGGCGATTTTCGCGGCGTTTCGCGCAGAAATTAACCGCTTTGAAACGCGAAATTTCTTCTCGGAGAAATTTCTCGCTTGTTCTCCGAGATAAAAAAGCCTTTTACCGCGGAGAAAAAAATATGGGTTTTTAGCGGTAGCTTGTCTGTATGAAGTGTGCATGCTTTCTGGGCCAGACTAGCTAGTTTCGGCCATTAAAAGCCTCATCAGTGACCCTCAAGTATTTTCAAAATTCCACAATGGAATCAATGATCCCAAAGGACAAGAAAATATAAACTATACTATGATGTAGGGCAGGTAGACATTTTACGGCCGCCACACATTCCAAGACATCAGCTGTAGTGACGTTGAATATGTTCTATAAAAGGGTACTCCTTTGGAAGCAAGGAATACACCACAGAACTGGAAAATATGAAGTGCACATGCTTTCTGGGCCATACTAGCTAGTTCCGGCCATGAAGGCTTCATCAGTGACCTTCATGTATTTTCAAAATTCCTCAATGGAATCAGTGATCAAAAACGACAAGAAAATATAAACTACACTATGATGTAGGGCAGGGAGGCTTTTTACGGCCGCAACACATTCCCAGACACCAACTGTAGTGGCTTTAAATATGTTGTATAAAAGCGTTATCCTTTGGAAGCAAGGAATACACCACAGAACTGGAAAATATGAAGTGTGCATGCTATCTGGGCCAGACTTGCTAGTTTCGGCCAATAAGGCCTCATCAGTGACCCTCTAGTATTTTCAAAATTCAACAATGGAAGAATATATCAGCCACAAGGGGGGTGGGGGCGCAATTCGTACCCATCGGAATACCCACAATTTGTCTAAATAACTTACATACCCAAGTCGTTAAAAATGGTACTAGCTGCTCCTCGTTTGGCACTCAGATTTACGGGGTAGAGCTAGGACTGGTCGATCCAGTGTCAGGATAATGTGACTGGGTGTGGTATCATGTAATGTGTCTGGGACATGATACTTCAGTGAGGCAGCACTATAAACGTGAGCATTGAGCTCCCTGTCGCAACCAGACACCGTCGTGATATGACTGAAAAATTGTTGAAAGCGACGTTAAACCCGAATTCACACACACACACACACACACACGCTAAATAACTTAGTACGGAATCTTGTGTAAATATTGTCAAATAGACAGGTGAAAGTTTCACACACTTTCTGACATGACCATAAAAGATATTTTTTATGCTCTTCAGAAGTGCAAAACGCATTTCTTACATTGCATGCAAGATAGAGGGAATCTTCCCAATGAAATGTCCATTCAATTAAATCATTAAGTTATATTTTATATGATTATGAGGATGGATTATGAGTAATGGGTGGAAAATCATGGGAAGACAGACTCGACATTGCCCCCACTCCTATTTTGAAGCACGAAAACGTCCGGATTTCAATTTATTTAAAATCTCGCCAGACTTTTAAGAAACGAAAACATATTTCTCCCTGATGTTTCAAAGACTTTGAGCAATATTTAATCACATGTTTAAATGAAGTTATTAATTTGTGAAGTTCAGTGGTGATGCTTGAATCTGCAATAAATCTTGCTTTGTATTGTCTTTTCTCAAGTTAAGGTAACCGATATAGCGTAGAAAGCTTTGCTTGGTCTTCTGTTACACATGCAGCAAACTTGGTAGTTGAATGACAGATGTGGTTATCAACTACAGCCAAAGGTTGCAGCTGATAGGCCTTAATACCACCAAGCTCTTGTTTAAGATTGTTAACATAGTGGATAATAGAAACGAAGGCAATGATCAGGAATCGATACAATTAACCCATAGCTCCCATCACAGACACAAAAGGGAAAGAAACACAAACATGAAACAACAGCCCCTAATGGAAACTTCAACAGCGGAAAGCAAAAAGGACAGTTATTTACCCCAAAAATGGCCATTAGGCTATCCAAAACAAAATAATATAGGCGATACAAACACCCAAATACAAACCATAACAAACATAAACCGCGACATTAAAATCGCTTTGGAACGGTCAGTGAAACGAATTCCACTTAAATCGAATTTACATGGCCACAATCCTCGCCCTAACTGTCGTCGCAATTTAGACAAGTAATTTGTTCAGTCCGCATGAAGGCCTTCTAACTCATCTGTGCAAATCTCCGTGAACACAAAAAGATGAACAACCACAGAGATGAAACAACGGTGAGGATTCGACAGCAGGAAACCACTTAAATGCTGGACAAAAGAAAACCGACCGTTAGACTCCGATGAGCCAGAGCATCAGGCACCATCACACATTAGATTCTCTCTAATTCTCAGTAAAGTAGAAGTAAGACAAAGATCAGGAATCGATACAATTAACTTACTCCACCCATCAAAGCCTTTAAGCTGGAACCGTCATAGAATCTGAGGACTGACCCGCCGGCGTGCAATTCAAGAGGGAAGCATTGTTGTCAACCGTGATTGGGTTAACTGCCATGCATGCAGTCTGTCGCATAACATTTATGTTGTATCAAATCATTTTATATCAAAGAACGATTTGACGAAATTATACGTTGAAGTAATTGCGGTTATATATTTTTCTGAAAGCATATACTAGGTCACCATAAAATTCGGGTTCCGATAGACCTTGTTGCAGAAGAGATTTAAGTCCAATATTGAATTTTGACATTAAAACAGAATGATGTTTTAAAAATTTTGAAAAGGCTTTGCGTATTTTATGGTACTGATAACCATGATTAAGACGTTTAGCAGTTAACAATTTATTACGAGTGTTGAAGTCGGTTACATGACTACACACTATGGCAAATGGAATTAATTGCGAAATATGAACGTCATAGGATGGCGCAAGAGAAACATCAACATCCAAAAAATGAAAGAATCTCAATCTCAAAATCAATTCTGCAAGAGACAAACCCAACTACAATAGATAGATGTAAATCCAAAATCCGAGCCTCGGTATCAGAAGCATTTGCTTAATTTAACTGAAACTCTCGGCATGTGGGTAAATTTGACTGATCAAATCATCGAAATAGGTATTGTCAATATTTAATAAATCATTCAAACATCTAGAAGTCGAGCTAAAAGCTTCAATTATTTCAGATGGGTTTTCAGCAGAACGGGACATCATGCAGTCTCTCTCATAACAAAACAAAAACATATCAGCCTTAAGAGGTGCGCAATGAGTACCCATCGGAATACCAACAAATTGTCTAAATAACTAAGTACCAAGTCTTATGTAAAAATTGTCGAGTAGAAAGGTGAGAGCTTTATACACTTTCTGATATGACCATATAGTATAATTTTTATGCTCTTCCGAAGAGCCAAAAAAAATAAACATTTCTTACATAACATGCAAGATAGAGGGAGTCTTCCCAATGAAATGTCCATTCGGTTAAATCATTAAGTTTTTATTTTGTATGATAATGAGGGAGTTTAGTGTAAAGGGTCGAAAAATAATAAGTAGACAGACTAAAAGCACGAAAACGTCTGGATTTCAATTTTTTAAACTTTCATTAGAATTTTTTATAGACCAAAACAGATTTCTACCTGATCTTTCGAAGACTTTGTCGCAATATTTTATCACATGTTTTTTATGGCAGTAAAACATGTAGTTAATAATTTGGAGAGTTCAGTGGTGGTACAAGAGCTTAAATTTGCAATAAAGCGTGATTTGTATGGTCTTTAATGAAGTTTAGGTAACCAATATAACGTAGGAAGCTTGTCTTCTGTAACACAGACAGCAAACTTATTGGCTTAATGAGAAATGTGGTCATCAACTAAAGCCCTCTCTACAGCTAAAGGCTGCAGTTCAAAGGCCTTAGTACCGCAAAGTTCTTGCTGAAGAGTGTTAACATAGTGAAACCGCCAAACAACGACCACATTGTTAGCGGCCTTATCTGCTGGAGCCAAAACAAATCTCTTATGAAATACTTGAATAATTTAAGGTGACGTAAAGACGTCTTAGCTTTAGGAGGTAATAAGTTCGTGTTTTGAGAATAAAAGGAAATCGTTTGTTCACTAGTTTCAGAATGCTGAGTTTCCATTTTTTTAGGGCTTTATGTTCAACATACTCTTGTTTGCACCAATCGATTACCACATTCATTCAAGACAGCAGCGATTTCATCTCCACATTTATTGAAATCAGTTGGTTTATTAAATTCTTGTATACCGGGTTCACTGTGACGTATAGACGTTTAGGAAGTAATAAGTACGTATTTTGAGAGTAGAAAGAAATGCATTTGTTCACTAGTTTCAGAATTCTAAGTTTCCATTCTTTTAGGGCTTTGTGCTCAACATACTTTGTTTACACCAATCGATTACCAATTTATTCAAGACAGCAGCGATTTCATCTCCACATTTATTGAAAGCAGTTGGTTTATTAAATTTTTGGATACCGAGTTCGATGTGACGTATAGACGTTTAGGAAGTAATACGTACGTTTTTTGAGAATAGAAAGAAATGCGTTTGTTCACTAGTTTAGGAATGCTAAGTTTCCATTCTTTAAGGGTTTTATGCTCAACATACTCTCGATTACCAAAATCATTTAAAGCAACAACGATTTCTTCTCTATACCTATTGAAATCTGTTTTAGAAGGAAATCGATATTTTGGTCCTTTAGAAATTATAGTTCGTAGCCTAGAATCAGGAATAGGGTTTAAATTGCAAATTAAAATCAAAAATGAGTTCTTTTAAGAGCAATGAAAACATTCATAAGAAAGAAGATGGGTCATACTACTTAGTTTCGGCTAATAAAGCCTCATCAGTGACCCTGTATGATCCGGCAAAGAAAGCCAGAGAAAACATGCTGCAATTTTGTGAATTTCGAATAGGCAAATGATTAAAAGACTGATCTAAATCAAAATTGGGTCCAAATGATTAAAAACCTGTCTAGAATATGAGACTAAACCAAGAATTTATTTCTGATTTCTCAGAAAATTCACGCTGATCTCAAAGGACCAAAAGTAAAATATAAACTACACTATGGTTGATGTACGGAGAGACGTTTTACGGCCGCCACACAGCACAACACCAGCTGCAGTGAAGGGAAATTAAAATCAAAAATGAGTTCTTTTAAGAGCAATGAAAACATTCATAAGAAAGAAGATGGGTCATACTACGTAGTTTCGGCTAATAAATATGTTCTATAAAAGGGTTATCCTTTGGAAGCAAGGAATCACCACAGGACTGAAAAATATGGATTGTACATGTTTTCTGGGCCAGACTAGCTAGTTTCGGCCAATTAGGCCTCATCAGTGACCCTCAGATATTTTCAAAATTCCACAATGGAATCAATGATCCCAAAGGACAAGAACATATAATCTACACTATGATGTAGGGCAGGGAGACGTTTTACCGCCGCCACACAGTCCCACACACCAGCCTCATCAGTGACCCTGTAATGATCCGGCAAAGAAAGCCAGAGGAAACATACTGCAATTTTGCAAGTAGTTATATGACCAGCAGCAGGATAGCATTGCACTCGAACTTATATTTTGAAACAAGAATGTTCATTGTTACCAAATTCCCGATCTTCGTCTTTGTCACGCCTGGTAAACTCGCAAGGGATAGCCGGCGGTTATGCACTCAAAATCCTTACTGGAGCATCCGGCCATGACTAATGTCAAAAAATAAGTGAGTTTTCCCCATTAATTGATTTTAGTCAAGTTTGTAAACATATTTTGAAACCTAACGAGTACTCACAACCTATGTCCCGGAGCAGAAATAAGCAAAATATCATATACTCCCATAAACCCCAGTTTTCTTTATATAAAGTGTGGCTTAAGGGGTTTTCATTTCACGGACTTGTTCATGTGATGTATACAAAACTTTTCTAACATGTCAAATAAGAATTCGAACTACTTACATGTTGATTTAAACAATATTTAATTTCTTTCTAGACAATGATTACAGAATATAAATATTATACATACAATACAATTCAGTATCCAATGGTAAGCTGTTGACTGAAACTGGAAGGCATGATAAGTCAAACCATTTGTCTGGAGATCAGAGAATATGCAATAACTGTAGTCTTAATCAGATGGAAAATGAGTTCCATTTCTTATCCCAATGTACACTGTATAACTTGGAAAGGAGTTGTTTTTTTTTTTTCAATAAAATATCGCCAACCCAAATTTTGTTTCACTTTCAGACAATAATATGTTAAAGCTGTCTGACTGTTAATGCGGTTAAATTATAATATTTTATTAGTATGTCCTCTCATGTTATAATTTGTATGGACATAAGCATTGCCTCAACTGAGGCCCACCAACGTTCCTGAAGATTATATTGGTCACATTAATAATAGTAATACAATATGTCCAAGTTGTGATTGCATATACTTTGTTTGATTTTTTTTTTCTTTTCTTTTTTATCCAATCATATGTATGTAGTATGAACTACCCAAAAGTCTCATTGATTCGAAAATAAACATATTCTATTCTTTAATCTGTTCAAATGATACAGTTCTATACCGCTCCCAACAGTCCAACAGTCTCTGTTTTCATAACGATAACACACCCAACGATAACACACCCATGTGCATATTGCGTTCTTTCATGACTCCAAATGGTTACGTTTCTGGTTCAAATTCATGATATTTGTCTTAAAAATGCTCAATACATATGTGGGGGCTTGTGTTTTCGCCTTTACACTGGAACCGTCATAGAATCTGAGGCCTGACCTACCGGCGTGCAATTAAAGAGGGAAGCAAAGTTGTCAACCGTAATTGGGTAACCTACCATGCATGCAGTCTCTCGTATAACATTTATGTTGTACCCAATCTTTTTATATCGAATAATGATTTTAGGAACTTGGGTGCTGAAGTCATTGCGGGTATATATTTTTCTGAATTAATATACTAAGTCACCATAAAGTTTGAGTTCCGATAGACCTTCATGCGGACTGAACAAATTATTTGTCTAAATCGCGACGGAAGTAAGGGCGAGGATTGTGGCCACGTAAAATCGATTTAAGCCCCTCAGTGGAAATCTTCCACTGACCGTTCCAAGGCGGCTCTTCTGTGGCGATTTATTTATGTTGTTGTTTGTTACTTACTGTGTGTATCACTTGTGTCTTTTAATTTTGGATGGCCATATGGCCATTTTGTGGGAAAGTAACTGTCCATATGGCCTTCCTTTGTTTAGGTTTCCATTATGGTCTGGTCGCTTAATGTTTGTATTTCTTTCCCTTTGGTGTCTTTTATGGATGGAGTAAGTTAATTGTATCAATTCCTGATCTTTGTTTTACTTCTACTTTAAGTACCATATTTAAATTTGAAATTAGATCAGAATGACGTCTATAAAATTTTGAAAAGGCTTTGTGCAGTTAATGATACCGATAACCCTGATTAAAACGTTTAGCAGTTAACAATTTATTAGGAGTGTTGACGTCAATTACATGACTACACATCCTGGCAAATCGAATCAAGTTCTGGGGGTAAATTGGACTGATCAAACCATCGAAATATGTATTGTCAATATCTAATAGCTCATCCAAATATTTAGAAGTCGAGCTAAAAGTTTCAATGATTTCAGATTGGTTTTCAGCAGAAAGGGACATCATTGAAATCTCCCATAACAAAACAAAACAGATCAGCCACAAGGTGTCTTAATAACTTAGTACCAAATCTTATTTAAATATTGTCAATTAGAATGGTGAGAGCTTCACACATTTTCTGACATTACCATATAGTATAATTTTTATGCTCTTCAGAAGTGAAAAATCATTTCTTACATTAAATGCAATATCGAGGTAGTCTTCCCAATGAAATGTCCATTCAATTAAATCATTAAGTTTTTAGTTTATACGATTACGAGGAAGTGTAGTGTAAAAGGTGAAATCATAAGTAGACAGACCTTTAGAGTTCAATTTATTTAAAACTTCATTAGAATTTTTATAGACCAAAACAGATTTCTTCCTGATCTTTCGAAGATTTTGTCGCAATATTGTATCACATGTTTTGTTTTATGGCAGTAAACATAAAGTTAATAATTTGGAGAAAAAATGTACACTCCGTATTTTTCAGTTCCGTGGTGTATTCCTTGCTTCCAAAGGATAACCCTTTCTAGAACATATTTAGTGGTGGTACAAGAGCTTGGATTTGCAATAAACCGTGCTTTGTATGGTCTTTTATGAAGGTTAGGTAACCAATATAACGTAGGAATCTTGTCTTGGCCTTCTGTAACACAGACAGCAAACTTGGTTGCTGAATGACAAATGTGGTCATCAACTAAAGCCCTCTCTACAGCTAAAGACTGTAGTTCATAGGCCTTAGTATCACCAAGTTCTGTCTAAAGACACAAGTCTTCACTTTGCGCTCTATTGATAGTTAAAGGGCCCAAATACTTCCTGCAGTCAGCGTACACTCTTAGACTGCTCCAGATGTGGTTGCTTGTCCGAGTCTTCTTTTGGATGTACATGTAAGATGTAGCAATTGCTGCGCCACTGCATAATTATTACAAAAGTGTAATGCAGAATGACTTAAATTTACAGTCATTTATATTATATAAATACAAATTCATAATACTGCATACTTTTTCTTAATGCATCTTATTTGTCCAAAAACATGCATACTTTCAAACTTTTAAAACTATCGTGAAAATTTCCCTTCGATCAATCGTTGACGAACCCTTTAATCATTATTGGTGTCACTGTTGTCCTGTTCTTCCAGGTCCCAATTAATCTTTCTACAACAGCCCTTGTCTTACTGTGGCAGTCGTTGTATCTCTGTTCCCCTTTGCTTCTCTGATTCGTAAGAGGATTCAAAAGCCAGGGTTTCAAATAGTTACCAGAAACACCAAGTAGCCAGCCATGGTCTAGGGGTGTGCTCAATATTACTGGCAACCCACTTTTGGACAACATATAGGAGCCGTGAGTAGATTCTGGTCAGTTTGCAACTATGTTTAACAGTCGTAACTGTGTCACCCACAACTTATTAATAGCATGATAACGTTTACGGCAAACATACATGCGTTCGTCCTCAGACGGTCCTGTACTCGCAATATAAGTCCCGTCAATCGCCCCAATGACATAAGGGAAGCCATTTGGGTCGAAAAAAAAACGTTTATCTTAATTCTTCACCGCTCGTTGGAAACGTTATTATTGTCTGCTCGTCCAGAGATTGCACTAGAAACAGCAACCGTACAAACACAGTGGCCTCTACACAAGCCTTTGACTTAATGTAATTAAACCAATCATGCATCTCAATACTGACGATTTGGACAGGTCATGCATATCTTAACACTTCCTTAGTACATTGCTGCAATGTATCGGCAGGCAATCTTAAGATTTAATATAATGCGTTTATTGCCGTTTTCATGATAACATTGTATTCAGGATTCCTTTCCAACATGATGACGATCCCTTTACAAAGTGAAGATATACCGAGGGGTATAGATTCTTTTGCAACCGAGCGTCATAGGTATTCTCAGTACAATAGTGACAATTATTGGATCTTTGCTACTTGAATCGCCTGCTCTTTTATTCAGAACTCATTCTTACTGCCTTTACTTCTGATCAGCCTGAGCAAAGCGGAAACTCGGATCAGCCTGTGCATCCGTGCAGTTTGACAAAATAGAAGTGGATGCAATGATCAGGAATCGATACAATTAACCCAAAGCTCCCATCAGAGACACCAAATGGAAAGAAACACAGACATGAAACAACAGACCCTAATGGAAACATCAATAGCGGAAAGCCAAAAGGACAGTTACTTTCCAAAACAAAATAAGACCAACCTACGAGGTACTATCAATATGTCTCAATGGGTTTTGGAGTTAAAGAGATCAACAATTTTTAACATCAGGAGATATAGCACATATACTTTGGCGCCAAGATATAAGGGTTTTTGTATATCACGTGCCTTCTACAATTCATGTACAACTGTTCCAAGTATAGGCAATATATCTCAAAGAGTGTTGGAGTTATGGCGATCACAGTGATATATTGTCAGGGGAGATAACCCTAAATACCATTGCATCCAGAGTTATGGTTCTTACTCTACGGACGCCTTGTTAACCTTATGTAAAATTGTTACAGTTTACATCAATATAACCCGAATGGTATTAAGAGTTATGGCGATCACAAGGTTATATTCTCAGTGGACATACCCAAAATAGAAGTGAAGGCAATGATCTCAGTGGACATACCCAAAATAGAAGTGAAGGCAATGATCAGGAATCGATATAATTAACCCACAGCTCCCATTAGAGACACCAAAGGGGGAAACACAAACAATAAATAACTATACCCTAATGGAAACGTCAATAGCGGAGTAATGTTCTGATTAAAAATCAGATATGTTTCATATATCTGCTCAAACCATAGACTTGGGAACTCGTTAGAACCGCCTCATGGAGGCGCCCACAATCTATGTTTCTGAGAAGACTTAGGGAAAATAATATATAGCCGTGTAAGCCCCAGTTTCCGGTGGTCCGTTTTGTTTACTGTCGTCACTTCGTGTTTCGACGTCTTTACCTAGTGATTTTTTCGGAGGAATTTGGGAACTGATCGTGTCAACTCCTGATCGTTTCCTTTTTTAGTTACTGTATACAAATGGGGTTTATGGGGTCAAAATTATACAGGCGTGTTTTCATGATGCATACATCACGTGGAGAGAAAAGTACAGGGGTGTTTACGTTTTCGTATTTTTTCTCTGTGACTTACATGTATGTAGGTGCTCGATTCAACCAAATTTTTCCATACATCAAGCTGCCATTTAATAAAGACCCCTCTAAACCTCACTTTGTACTGGGAAAATGCATTGCATTTACTTCAGATCAGCCTGCGCAAAGCGGAAACTCAGATCGCCATGTGCATCCGTGCAGTTTGACAAGTCTTACTGGTGCTCTATTGATAATTTAAGGACCCAAATATTTCTTCATGCGGTCAGCGTACATCTTAAGCAACTGCGGATGCTGGTCTGAGTTTTCTTTGGGTGTACATGTAAGATGTACGAGTATCGATTGCAGCGCCAAGCACGATTATTACAAAAATGTAATACAGAATAATTAAACCGACAATCATTTGTATAATATAAATACAAATTCAAAACACTGCATACTTTATCTTAATGCAGCTCATTTGTTCTGTATACATGCATACTTTCAAACGTTTAAAACTATCGTTAGAATTGTCTTTCGATCTATCGTTGACGAACCCTGTAATCATTTTGGCGTCACTGTTGCCCTGCTCTTCCAGACCCCAATTAATCTTTCTACAACAGCTCTTGTCTTACTGTGGCAGTCATTGTATCTCTGTTCCCCTTTGCTTCTTTGATTCGTAAGAGGTTTCAAAATAGAAGTAAAACAAAGATCAGGACTCGATACAATTACCTTACTCCACCCATCAAAGACACCAAAGGGAAAGAAACACAAACATAAAGCGACCAGACCATAATGGAAACCTAAACAAAGGATGGCCATAAGAACAGTTACTTTCCCACAAAATGGCCAAATGGCCATCCAAAATAAAAAGACACAAGTGATACACACAGTGAGTAATAACAAACAACAATATAAATAAACCGTCACAAAAGAACCGCCCAAGAACGGCCAGTGGAAAGAATTCCAATGGGGGCCCGAATCGATTTTACGTGGCCACAATCCTCGCCCTTACTTCCGTCGCGATTTAGACAAATAATTTGTTCAGTCCGCATGAAGGCCTCCTAACTCATCAGTGCAACATCTCCGTGAACACAAATAATCAAAGTACCACACAGGTGAGACAACGGTGAGGACTCGACAGCAAGAAACCACTGAAATGCTGGAGCAAAAGAAAACCAACAGTTAGACTCCGATGGTCCCGACCAGAGACAGAGCATTAGGCACCAACCAACATTACCTTGAATTAGTTCTCTCTAATTCTCAATAGGCCTTTACGTTGGAACCGTCATAGAATCTGAGGCCTGACCCACCGGCGTGCAATTAAAGAGGGAAGCAAAGTTGCCAACCGTGATTGGGTTAACTACCATGCATGCAGTATGTCGTATAACATCCATGTTGTACCCAATCTTTTTATATCGAAGAACGATTTTACGAAATTGGGTGCTGAAGTCATTGCGGTTATATATTTTTCTGAATTTATATAATGAATTTAAGTCACCATAAAATTCGGGTTCAGATAGACCTTGTAGAAGAGATTTAAGTCTAATATTGAATTTTGAAATTAAATACGAATGGAAAGCCGTTTTTTAATAATGGCGATCACAATAATACATTGTCAAGGAAGATAACCCAAATACCATTGCATCCAGACTTTTGGTTCTTACTCTATGGACGCTTTGTTAAGCATATGTTAACTTGTAACAGGTTACATCAATATAACTCGATTGGTATTGATCACAAGGTTATATTCTCAGCGGACATACCCTAAATAGAAGTGAAGACAATAATCAGGAATCGATTTAATTAACCCACAGGACCCATCAGAGACAACAGAGGGAAAGAAACACAAACATTAAATAGCTAGACCCTAATGGAAACGTCAGTAGTGGAAAGCTTAAAGGACTGTAACTTTCCCATAAAATGACCAGTTTGCTAGCCAAACCAAGAAGATATAAGCGATACACACACTCAGTCACAAAGCATAACAAAAATACACCGCGACAGACGACCGTCCATTAACGCTCAGTGAAAATAATTTCACTGGGGAGGGACAGGGGGTTTCTATCGATTTTTACGGGTCCGCAATCCTCGCCCTTGATTTCATCGCGATTTAGACAAATAATTTGCTTCCTAACTCATTAGTGCAACATCTCCGAGATCACAAAAATCTGTGGTTATGCCATGACTCCAATAAGTGCAAGGTGGTGGTATTCTATGGAATGGGTCATTATAGCACACAACAGTTAATTTCGGAACAGTAGGGTATAGTGTATTGCAGTGTAGTTCATTGCGGGACCGTACACTGCAGAATAGTATAGTAATGCACAGTATAGTGTAAAGAGCGTGGCGTGGCGATGCGTGTCATGGTAGGCGTGACAAAGAATAGCATAGCATACAAAATTATTGTAAAAAATCTATATAACATTATATTGTAGTATATTTTACTCACAATAAAAGTGTAAGCAATGATCAGGAAACGATACAATTACCTCTCATCTCCTATCAGTGACACCAAAGGTAAGTCTAGATTAGTATATTTTAGTATAGAAAAGTGCACTGTAGTTTAATATATTAAAGTATACTATAGCATTAATAGATTACATTCTAGGCTAGGCTACACAATGTTAGACTGCACTACATTTTACTATACTTTACTGCTCAACTGCCGTTTTTGAATCAGCGGAAAGAACAAAATAACTGTAGAACTTTTCATGATCGATCTTCACCAAAGAACGTTGCAGACACCGTCAAATATCGAACGAATTTTAGTCAGACGCACATTTTATTGAGTTACTGAGGTCGACAGTATACAAGAGTATACTATACTGTAGTATATACTTTTATTTTTAACTTTAATAAAGTGTACTTCAGTGTAGCATGCAATATACTACAAAGTGTTGAACTAAAGTGTAATTTTTAATACATGACACTGTTAAATTATATACTACACTACTACAAAATATTATACACGAGTAGACTAGACTTACCCATAGAACACGGTACTTTACTATACAACACGATACTTTACTATACATTATTACAGAATGTGTGTGTGTGTGTGTGTGTGTGTGTGTGTGTGTGTGTGTGTGAATTCGGGTTTAACGTCGCTTTCAACAATTTTTCAGTCATATCACGACGGTGTCTGGTTGCGACAGGGAGCTCAATGCTCACTTTTATAGTGCTGCCTCACTGAAGTATCAGGCCCCAAACATATTACATGATACCACACCCAGTCACATTATCCGGACACTGGGTCGACCAGTCCTAGCTCTACCCCGTAAATCTGAGTGCCAAGCGAGGAGCAGCTATAGTACCATTTTTAACGACTTTGGTATGTCGCAGCCCGGGATCGAACCTGTATCCTCCCGTTCCCCGGAGCGGACACTCTACCAACTGAGCTATCGGGGCCGGTTACAAAATAGTATAGTATAGTGTACAGTGGTGTAGTATAGTAGATTAGGGTATAGCCTAGCTTAGTATAGCAAACGATAGCAAAGCATAGCATACTGTACAATGAGAATTGTAGTGTAGTGCTTTGTTTGGACTACAACTTACGGATGACCAGTATAAAAATTACACCTATAAAGTAGAAGTAAAACAAAGATCAGGAATCGATACAATCAACTTACTCCATCCATCAAAGACACCAAAGGGAAAGAAACACAAACATGAAACGTCCAGACCATAATGGAAACCTAAACAAAGGAAGGCCATAAGGACAGTAACTTTCCCACAAAATGGCCATCCAAAATAAAAAGACACAAGTGATACACATAGTAAGTAACAAACAGCAACATAAATAAACCGCCACAGAAGAACCGCCTTGGAACGGTCAGTGGAAAGAATTCCACTGAGGGCTTAAATCGATTAAAGTTAACCTGAAATCTGCATCTATTGAGTCTGTACTGCCATCCTCAAATCCGTGCTCCTTCATTGTTTCAATGCTATCGAAATTCCTGAATACCCTAAGCCTCCGTTTAAATGCTGGAATGCCTGAAGGGAGTAAAATTGTCATTCTTTAATTTTTACTTTCCAATATGAAGTCACCCCCCCCCCACCTTGAGATTTGCTGTCGTGGTCATGGCATTACTCTGGAAATAAATTTTTTTACATCAGATGTACGCTGATGCATTGTTATATTATGTATCCAGTCAATTTCCATGTACTGTGTTTTGTTTAAACCATAGAATAAGGTTGACAATTTATGCATGGCTATAATAATGACATGATATTTATATCTTCTAACACCTTTCCGGAATAAATCTAATCCAAAACAATACGTAAAAACACATTTAAATATAAATTTCATGTTTGTACTTTTTGAATTGTACAACCAGTCATAAGCCCCTTTAACAGTAGGATTTACAGAAGTGTTGATACAAGTGTTTGCATAAGGTACTAATAATTCCCTTGAAGTTGCTGTCAAACATATCTGTAATATGTGCCATGTTTTATGGTGGTTTGTTGCTGCTTCACAGCTTACTTTAGCTCTTAGACTTCGGAAACCCAGTAATTTAGCTAGGTCTATAAGAATTACAGTCCATAACAACTGAAACAGAGCTTTGGTATAATTAATTTCGTAATGACCTAACCCTGGAATCAAAAGAATGTTTCCATATGTTCTGCTCAAATCAACATTTATGTTTGCGTGCTGGTGGTATATATTAACATGCTGCTCAAAATCAGACCTTGTATTAAAAGGCAGGGAACAATTTAAACACGTATGATGTCTTTCAATTGTTCTGGCACATAAAAAGTATGGTAAGCCATCGCACCTTTCAACATACATTTTTCTGTTTCATTGATTTCTATATGTGCCATTACTTGGTTCACTAAACACGGGTTCAAATCTAAGGGATCAAGTATTGTGAGTCAATCACGGGCATTATTGTTGACAAAAGAAAAAGTATATTTACTTTTTAGAAGTCGAACATAGTGTTAGGGAGCGTATCTCAAGGTTTATTGAATCCAGCTAGAGTAAATGTTATTTTATCAAGTCTTTCTCTTTGCATGGTATGTTTAACAGGGCTGAATAAAACAAATACATATTGACAGTAATTATCAAAAATTGCATGTATAATTCCCGATTGGTTTACTGCTTGTGGGAAAGTAACCGACCTTTTGGCTTTCCGCTATTGATGTTTCCATTAGGGTCTGTTGTTTCATGTTTGTGTTTCTTTCCCTTTGGTGTCTCTGAAGGGAACTGTATGTTAATTGTATCGATTTCTGATCATTGCCTCCACTTCTGTTTTACCTCCACAATTACATTCTACCGAACATTATGGGTCTCCTTCATGCTGTTCATAGAAATTATTTTGTTTGCAATCAAATTTCACAACTAATTTTATTCATTGTCCATGTCATTGTTATCTTTCACCTGTCCGTTTTCTTGTCTTAGTTCCAGTGAAATTTTATACAACAGATCACATATATATATTTGTTTCTAAGCTTCATAAAATACTTAACTAACGCCTCGTCTTTGTTTAAATTAGAAACGTCTCCTGTATTTACAACACGAATCGGGATGGGGGTTGGAGGGTACTTTCTAGCTGTGCAGAAACTCGGAGACAAAGACAAATAAGGGTTATTTTTCGGATTTATGGTGACTTAGTATATAAGTTCAGAAAAATATCTAATTGCAATGACTGCAGCAGCACCCAATTTCGTAAAATCATTCTTCGATATAAAACGAGTCATCACGAAAACAGGCCTATACAACATTGACCCCTTTGAACCCGCCTTTTATATAGTAAAACTGGGGTTTACAGGGGTTAACCTTATTTTTCTTATTACTGCTCTAAAATAAAGAGTGTGGGTACTTATTAGAACCGCCTCGACGAGGCGCTTCTTACGAGTACCACAATCTGTATTTTGAGGAGAAATAAGAAAAATATCAGTTTTTCATCTTCACATTTTCATTTTTTGGAGGTTAAATTTACCATGTATTGGTATAGGCGTGTTTTCATAATGGGGTACAACATACATGTTATGCGACAAACTGCATGCATGGTAGTTAACCCAATAACGGTTGACAACTTTGCTTCCCCCTTTAATTACACGCTAGTGTGTCAGACCTCAGATTCTATGACAGTTACAGCATAAAGGCTTACTGAGAATTAGAGGGACTTTGATTTTATGTAATGTAGGTTGGTGCCTAATGCTCTGTCTCTGGTCGGGCTCATCGGACTCTAACTAGAGGTTTTCTTTTGCTCCAGCATTTTGGTGGCTTCTTGCTGTCGAGTCCTCAACGTTGTCCTTTCTCTGTGGCTGTTTGATTTTTGTGTTCTCGGAGATGTTGCACTGATGAGTTAGGAGACCTTCGTGTGGACTGAACAAACTATTTGTCTAAATCGCGACGGAAGTAAGGGCGAGAGTTGCAGCTGCGAAAAATCGATTTAAGCCCCGCAGTGGAATTTTACTGGCGGTTTACCAGTACTCATGTGCAGTCGGTTTCAGCTCTGCGTGGTAGGATCATGCAGCCCATCTATTTCTTCAAGCCCCGATGGGCGGGAGCAAATTTTATTTTGTTTTGTTATGCTTTTTGCACTGATGAGTTTGGAGGCCTTCATCGGACTGAGCAAATTATTTGTCTAAATCGCGATATAAGTAAGGGCGAGGATTGTGGCCACGTAAAATCGATTTAAGCCCCCAGTGGAGTTCGTTTCACTGACCGTTCCTTGGCGGTTCTTTTGTCGTGGTTTATTGTTACTGTGGTTGGTCTTTGAATGTGTGTTTCGCTTATTTTATTTTGTTTTGAATAGCCAGTTGGCAATTTTGTGGGAAAGTAACTTTCCGTTTGGCTTTCCGCTATTGGTGTTTCCATTAGGGTGGTTATTTCATGTTTGCGTTTCTTTCCCTTTGGTGTTACTGCTGGTAGCTGTGGGTTAGTTGTGTCGATTCTTGATCATTGCCATCACTTCTGTTTTGTAACCACGCTTACAAGTACTTTGCTGTCGTGTTTGACATTTTTCCCGCTGTTATCGAAAAAGAAAAAGAATATCT
>OY757017.1:112451813-112481182 GCA_963580285.1 Lucinisca nassula | reverse complement strand
AGCTGCTCATACGCGCAGTTTCGCTACAGTCTTTGCTGCTCATACGCATAGTCTCACCAGAGCCTTTGCTGCTCATATGCGCAATTCCGCCCCCACATTAATTTTCTGTTCATACGCGCTGTCTCGCTACAGCCTTTCAGCTCATACGCACAGTCTCGCTAGAGCGTTTCCTGCTCTTACGCGCAGTATCGCCAGAGCCTTTGCTGCCCATACGCCAAGTCTCACTAGGGCCTTTGCTGCTCTTATGCACAGCCACGACAGAGCCTTTGCTGCTGATATGTGTAGTCTCGCTAGAGCCACTGCTGCTCATACGCGCAGTCTCGCCAGAGCCTTTGCTGCTGATATATGCAGTCTCACTACAGCCTTTACTGCACCTACGCGCAGTCTCGTCAGAGACTTTGCTGCTTCAAAGCGCAGTCTCACCAGAGCCTTTGCCGCTGATATGCAGTCTTGCTAGTTGCTGCTCATACGTACGCGCAGACTCGCCAGAGCCTTTGCTGCTGATATCCGTAGTATCGCCAGAGCCTTTGCTGCTCATACGCACAGTCTCGCCAGAGCCTCTGCTGCTCATACGCGTAGTCTCGCCAGAGCCTCTGCTGCTCATATGCGCAGTCTCGCCAGAGCCTCTGCTGCTCATACGCGTATTCTCGCCAGAGCCTCTGCTGCTCATACGCGCAGTCTCGCCAGAGCCTCTGCTGCTCATACGCGTAGTCTCGCCAGAGCCTTTGCAGCTCATACGCGCAGTCTCGCCAGAGCTTCTGCTGCTCATACGCGTAGTCTCGCCAGAGCCTCTGCTGCTCATATGTTCAGTCTCGCCAGAGCCTCTGCTGCTCATACGCGTTGTCTCGCCAGAGCCTCTGCTGCTCATACGCGCAGTCTCGCCAGAGCCTCTGCTGCTCATACGCGTAGTCTCGCCAGAGCCTCTGCTGCTCATATGCGTAGTCTCGCCAGAGCCTCTGCTGCTCATACGCGCAGTCTCGCCAGAGCCTCTGCTGTTCATATGCTTAGTCTCGCCAGAGCCTTTGCTGCTCATACGCGCAGTCTCGCCAGAGCCTCTGCTGCTCATACGCATAGTCTCGCCAGAGCCTTTGCAGTCCCTTCGCACAGTCTCGCCAAAGCCTTTGCTGCTGATATTCGCAGTGTCGCCAGAGCCTTTGCTGCTCCTACGCGCAGTCTCGCAAGAGCCTTAGATGCTCGTACGCGAAGACTTGTCAGAGTCGCTGTTGCTCGTACGCGCAATCTCGCTGGATCGTTGGTCGCTCGCACGCGCAGTCTTGCCAGAGCCTTTGCTGTTCCTACGCGCATTCTCGCAAGAGCCTTAGATGCTCATACGTGAAGACTGGTCAGAGTATCTTTTGCTCATACGCGCAGTCACGCCGGATCCTTGGCCGCTCGTACGCACAGTATTAACCGAGCCTTTGCTGCTCTCGCAGTCATGTAGTTGGAACCTTCAGGGATCTTCATCCAAGACGTCATTTTTTTAGAGTGGGACGGGATTGGGTTTTACGGCCCTTTCAAGATTAGTTCACTTTATTCGATCCGATCGTGAATCAGAGGTGGATGGAAACCACATGACCTTCTGTTGCAGTGCTTTACGTCTCACATGTGACCCGAGTTAGGCTCGAACCAGAGCGGAGATAGACTCCATGATTAGGAGTCAGTGCTCTTGTCCATTAGGCCTCGGAGACCCGTACAGGACGCCTTATATCCAGCCCTATTAGATATACAGTGAAATGCCGCTATTAAGACCACCTAAAATTAAAGACTAATTCTGCTATAAAAAGCTTATTTAGAGGGTTTCATTATTCTTTCTTTGTATTTTCTTCCACCAATTACCTCTGGTCAGAGACCACCTTTGGAACTGTTCATAAGTGGTCTTTAAGACCACTTTTGAACAATCCCACAGGTTGTATCCTTTGGAACTGTTCAAAGGTGGTCTTTAAGACCACTTTTGAACAATCCAAGAGGTGGTCTTTATATTGGAACTTTACTATATGTCTGAAAAGTTTAGCTTAGTCTAATGTGGTTGGTTCTGCAATAAGTGGTCTATTTAATAATATATTCTTATTTTAATACAACCCCGTGGTGTAGTCTTTTAGCTACTCGCTTCATAAACTAGGGGTCACTGCTTCGATTCCGGGTGTTTGTATGTAATATGCTCCCGTCTTCTAAGGATTTGGGGGTGGGGGTCGCAGATTCCGTTTGTCGTTAAGCCATCCTATGTATCATGTATAGTGCAATTCCGCTAATAGACCACCTACAATAACACAAATTATGCTTTAAAAAGCATATTTTGAAGGTTTTAGGTACGTTTTTTTTATTTTCTACATCCAGTGTGGTGTAGTGGGCGACCACTTTTGGGACTGCTCAAAAGTGGTCTAGAAGACCACTTTTGAACAATCCCAAAAGTGGCCTTAATATAAGAATTGTACTGTATTCAGTATTTTGCGTCACTGGGGCCTCAAACAGATAATGGTCTGCAGTTGGACAAAATCTGCTGCCCTTGTATGAGGTAAGGATAAAGGGTAAGAGTTTTTATCTCTTCTGTCGCTACACTTCCATTGATTTTACTCTTTCTCCCTGACATGTACTTTCATCTCCTCTACTATCTAGTCTTTCTCATTTCTCCCTTTCTCTGGGAGACGACACAAAATGATCCACAAGACGTGCGCTGTCGTTAAACCCAAACACAATTAAATCATAGGAACAATATATGCTGGGGTACTGAAATGTCATATGTGGATTGCTAATGAGTAACAAGCGCAAACATACTTTTTCTTTTCGATCCCGTGTCTTGTTGCAGACTTACGAGGCAAGTTAAACAACTCAAGACATCTTTGGACTAGTGTGTAATTAATTGACCTGATTAAATTTGTGTAATTTTTTTTAGCAAATGGCCAAATTATGGCCCTGTGTGGACTTCTTCCGCTTTTTAGAAGAGCCTTAAAGCAAACTGTTTAAAAGAAATGCTTTGACTAAACGTTTCGCAGGTGGTTTATGACTAACGGGAATATGACCTGGTTAAAAGTTGGTAAAATTGTATGACAATTTGACAAAATTATGACCCTTTGTGGACTTAAGCAATCTGGCATAGGAAATGTTTGTAAGAAAAATATCTCACGAGCGGCTTAAGCTAGGCTCTTGAAATTTTTAAGGCAGTTTAAAACCAGTGTGTAGAGAGCCTTATTAATACGCCTAAATACCATTTTCACATAATAGGAGCTTGTAAGCAAACTATCCGAAGGACCGTTTGTGCTAGGGAGGCTGCTCTGCACTAATGCAGAAGAGACCTGATGACAGTTTTGGTGCAATTTCAATAACCTTTTTGTACCAAATGGAATCTTCCTCCTTATATATAGCAAGAGTCCATTCCAAAATTTAGGGGTACCAGTTTGTGTTTTCATCAAAATTTATTTGGAAAATGGCTGAACTTTTAGCAAATACTGGAGACCCTGATCAGACGCCACGTTCTGCGGCGTATGATCTGGGCCTGCACTATTTGCCAAGGTAACCCTTTAGCAAGTTATGACCCATTGCGGACTTCAACTTTGAAAAGGTTATAGGGGCGTATTCCTTTTGCTTTGTTTGTCCGTCATTCCATTCATTCGTCTGTTTGTCAGCCCGTCAGTCACTCACTGAAGCCTCACGAAAACTCGCCTATATCATTTGACCTCATTTAACCCCACTTTTAAAGATTATATCTAGAGTTTACCGGGGTAAACCTTATTTTACTTATTTCTGCTCGATGAGGCGGTTCTAACGAGTACCCACAATCTATATTTTGAGTAGAAATAAGACAAAATATCACAATTATGCATTTATGATGGCATTCTAACAAAATAAATTATGACCCCGTTTGAGGTCTCTCTCAAGGTGAAATTTTTTATATGTGTCATCGTAGCAGCTTAGTATGTTGTGCATTTTACATTTTATCTTAAAACGCCTTTTTTTATTTTCTGTGTAATTCCTTTTTTATGTATATGCATTCGTCAGGAAATAACCATCAGCAAAAAACCCATCAAAATAACAAGCAACATATGCGTTAAAGACCCTGCTAAATCCTACTTTTCACTTTATACAGGAATAACCTGGATTTTCAGGATTAAACATTGCATTTTTTCTTATTTCTGCTCTTAAACATTCATTACGAAAACATGCCTAAACAAATACATTGTATTTTACCGCAAGAAAGTGCAATTTTAAGATGAAAATTTATGGTAATTTTCTTATTTCGGCTCAAAATATAGATTGTGGGTACATGTTAGAATCGCCTCGTCGAGGCGGTTCTAACGAGTACCCACAATCTATATTTTTGAGCAGAAATAAGAAAAATAATGTATACCCCTGTAAACCCCAGTTTTACAATATAAAAGTGGGGTTAAAGGGGGTCAAAATATATGTGTCATTTTTATCCCCGAACAGCGACATCTTAGTAGCTTAGTATGTTGTGCATTTTAATTTTTATTACGAAAACGCCTATACAAATACATTGCAACCTTAATCGCTGAAAAAAATGAAAATTTTAAGATGATAAATTGTGATTTTTTTCTTATTTTTGCTCGAAATATAGATTGTTGGAACTCGTTAGAACCGCCTCGATGAGGCATTGTTAGAACCGCCTTATTTCTGCTCGAAATATAGATTGTGGGAAGTCGTTAGAACCGCCTCGATGAGGCGGTTCTAACGAGTACCCACAATCTATATTTTAGAGCAGAAATAAGAAAAATAAGGTTTACCCCTCTAAACTCCAGTTTTACAATATAAAAGTGGGATTCAAGGGGGTCAAAATTATATAGGCGTGTTTTCGTGATGTCTTAAAAACGCTTTTGTTTATTTTCTGTGTATTGCATTTACATTTATATGCATTCGCCAGGAAATAACCATCAGCGCAAACCCATAAAAAAAGCAGCATATGCGTTAAAGACCCTGGTAAACCCTACTTTCCACTTTATACAGGAAAAAACCTGAGTTTTCAGGATTTAACATTACATTTGTTTTTCTTGTTTCTGCTCTCAAACATACATAACATAGATTATGGATACAGTTCAAACGCCTCTATGATGGCATTCTAACACGAATTCTGAATATATGCTTTTAGCAGAAATAAGGAAAATACAGCACTATTCATCTGAAAGTTTTCTTTCTTTTGATACCTGCAAAGTTTACAGTAAATTACACAGGCATCATGAGGCATGTTTGCGTAATGTCATGTCGAAACGTATACAGTCTGACAGTCATTGTTTGGCATTTATTACATCATCTGTCTGTTGTCCGGTATTTTCGCGAGGTTTAAGGGTATCTATAGCAGAGGTAAGATTAATATATTCAGAATCAACAAGATGTAATAATATTGTACAATCCTGCAAGCCCAGGTTTTTCCTATATAAAGTGGAAAGTTGGGTTGGAATTTATCAGGGTCTTAAACGCTAGAAGGGTTTATAAAGATAAAAAATGCAGACTAAAACTAGAAATCAGGAGTAAATTTAAGACCCCTGCCACATTTGTAAGTTATGTCTGTGTTCGTCAAGGTAGATTATTTCTTAAATTCTGTTTCCAATATCGATGATACAGTGATTTTGATGAGTCTGCTTCAGAAATTCATGTTGCTCTAAATGCATTACGAACACACGCCTATACGAATACATTGTAACCTTTATCGCCGAGAAAACGAAAATTTTAAGATGAAAAATTGTGATATTTTTCTTATTTCTGCTCTAAAATATAGATTGTGGGTACTCGTTAGAAACGCCTCAATTGATATTTTTCTTATTTCTGCTCAGAAAATAGATTGTGGGTACTTGTTAGAACCGCGAGTACCCACAATGTATATTTGAGAGCAGAAATAAGAGCAGTGATTTTGATGAGTCTGCTTCAGAAATTCATGTTGCTCTAAATGCATTACGAACACACGCCTATATGAATACATTGTAACCTTTATCGCCGAGAAAACGAAAATTTTTCTTATTTCTGCTCTAAAATATAGATTGTGGGTACTTGTTAGAACCGCGAGTACCCACAATGTATATTTGACAGCAGAAATAAGAAAAATAAGGTTTACCCCTGTAAACCCCAGTTTTACTATATAAAAGTGGGGTTCAAGGGGGTAAAATTTATAGGCATGTTTTCGTAATAAATTCATGCTGCTCTAAATGATATGTTTCCAAATTGTTTATCATTGGATATTGAGGTTAACCCAACCAAGACTAAAATTACTGTTGTCATAATAGGAAAGTCCAGCAGAACCCTGTTTAACATACAATTGTCACAAGGTTGACATTGAAAATGACTTTGTAAAATTAGGTGCACATATTTCCTACAATGGACCCATTTCAGAGAAGCAAAAGACTGGTGGACAAATCCCGTAAGCTTTGTTTGCTGTGATTAGAGAAACTAGAAAGTTATTTTATACCGCAACCAGTGGAGAGCTGCATAAGGCGAGCGCTATATTAAAACGCTTTGTAGCGCTTTGTCCGTGCTATGGAACGCTCCGTTGGATGGAGGCGCTTTCTAAAATGTCTGCCAAAATAGTACGATTTTCAAACCCGAAATATTCTCAGAAAAATATGCGGTGCTTGCTTCAGTGATTGTATTTGTTTTCTGCTGTCATTTCTGCTCACATTGAAAAAATAAAAATAAAAAAAAAAATAAATAAATGACATAAAACGGACATTCAATTCATCGCGGCGTCGGGCGTCGCCATTTTCTATTGTCTGATCGCTATGCAACGTAGAATGAGGCAGCTCCAAACACTGTTAAGAAGCGCTACAAAGCGCTTTTAGGAAACGTACCACATAGCGCTCTTTGAGGGCTCGCCTTATGCAACTCCTCCCAGGCATTCTAGTAACATACCAAAGGGGGTCGAATAACCGCACGCTATAATCAATAGTGGCCTATAGTACCTTATATTGACCTACTTTTCAGGTCCCTAATTCGCAAATGTAACAATAACATGCAACATTTTGTACATGGGAAAACAACCAAATAGCACGTTATAATCTCTGCAATATTTATTTAATGAGATTTTTTCCGAAATTTAAGCGAAATTCTAACCTTCTCGGGCTTTCCTGGTTTGAATGGTCCGTTGGAATAATTGCGCACTATTGCTGCGGTTGCGTCTCAACCTCGAAAATAATTTTTAAAGCTGAAATAAACTATTTATTTGCAGATTTTCATACAGAATGAAAAGCGCTGAGAAGCTTTTATTCGAGCCTCAATGCTGTTTCCAACGTCTCTGTGCCGCGGTGACGTCAGAAACTTAGCCCTATTTGGCGTCACGTTATACAACGTGAGCGCCATGGTACTTAAGGAGGGTCGCGCATAATTGAGTCTGCCGTAATCAGGTTCGAATTTTTACCTCAAAATGATTTTTGTTTCTATTTAGTTTTCAAAGTGTTTTCTGAGGTTTTTGTTACATTTAATAACCATTGCAATGTGCATTTTGTTATAGATTATTTTGCGACTTCATAGACTACTTTCCGGTCTAGTCCGCATGGCTGGAAGCCCAGGAAAATAGAGGGATAAACAGACTAACCCTGTTTTTTTCCAGCTACTGGTTGGTTTCCTCCGATTGCAGCCCATCAGCTGTCCATGGCAAATCTGAACTCTCTTTAACGCACGATGTTTACTTTATTTTTCCATTGGTGTCAAAAATATAGCCTCGAAGAGTCTATCAGTTCACATATTCCACGGCCATACTTTGTCAACACAAACAAAACAATGAATCAATAGTGACGTTTACTTTAGTTTGCATGACGTCATATATATATATGGAAAGAAAACACTGCCATATTTGATAACTAAAAGTGCAGACTGTAATGCCTGGCAGCGCACAATATTCTTTTAACTGTCAGTCGCAGTCTCAGGTTCAATTACTGTTAAGCCATCTCAGTGAACAAATAGCCTGTGCCAGCACCCATAATTAGGATCTTGCATTCAACAGGTGTAGGCCTACTGGTAAACTGCTTAGAGGATCTAAGCCTGCCCAGGCAAAGCGGTGCGAGTCGGCCTGTCCATGTTAATAAACTCTATTGGTTCAATTGGCGGCGGGGTTTTAGTTGACATTTCATCTTAAGGTCGGGTAAATGTCCCACAAAATTGGAAGCGACGTCTCCAAAATGACCTTTACAGTGTTGACGGGGACGTTAAACCTCAAATTAAACAAACAATAATCAAGCATAAGCAAAAGGGTGTACAAGAAAAAATCCCTTTGATCTGTTTAGAATATAAAGATGATGGTTTAGGTTGTGCCACACGGAGCCTTTGTATGCCCACACATCCACCATCATAACAGAATTTTGTCAATGTACCGGCTCAAGCCAATCGGGCTGCATGATGCTTTCACGCAGAGCTGAAACCGACCGCAGGTGAGAACTAGTAAACCGCTTAGAGGGTCTAAACCTGCCCAGGAAAATGGGTCCGAGTCGGACCGCCCATGCATATAAACCCTATTGGTTTCGTTGAGCGGCAGGGCTTGAGATGTCATTTTAACGTCAACATAATAATGGTCATTTTGGAGAGGTTACTTCCCACTTTGTGGGTCTTTTTACCCGACATTGAGATGAAACCTGACGGCCAGTGAAACCAATCGATATGTTTATAAGGACCGTCCGTCTTGCACCGCTTTACCTGGGCGGGGCGGTCTACTCATACTCATGAGTGACTGGGTTAGGATCATGCAGTACAATCTTTTTCTTCAAGGCCAGTTCGGGGCTATCATGCATTGTAGAGACTATATATATATGAGAAGTTTTTGGGCGACGCCTTTGAAGTGGTGTAGCACACTGAAGTGATTCAGCTTTGATTACAAAGCCCCCCCCCCCCCCCCCCCCCCCAGAACAGAACTCGCATGACAAGACATAAAGCACAATGATGAAATGCATTAGGCTGAGAAAAGAGCCTTAAGGAACACCGACCTTCAATTCGAATTTTTCAATGGAACCAACACAAAAACGCATACCGCACCGCGAATTAGCATACACCCACTGGGCCATTCGAACATTCCACTCCTCCACTTCAAATTTTCTCTGTGCCTCCCAGATGACTTTCCGAGACACTCAACCAAATGCCTTCTCAAGGTCCACGAAAGCCACTATGTGGGAATGCAACTGCCATTTTGGCTTTCCGCTAGTGATGTTTCCATTACGGTCTAGTTATTCATCGGAGGTGTTGGGTAATTGTATCGATTCCAGGTCATTGCCATCACTTCTATCCACTTTCGGAAAGTAAAAGGATAACTTATCTCACCTCCCTTTCACAGTTTGCATAAACAGGCAATAGCTAATTAAATAGCGTTTCCGGTCAATATGGCATGTAAAAAAAAAAAATGTCAAAATTATAGAAAAAAAAATAAAATAATTAGAAGTGTTTCTACTTTCCCTATCACGTTGGCAGGAACTTAAATGGGAAAAAGGAAATTTTTATATTCTTTTGCATCAGCTTATTGTATTTTTTTTTTTTTTTTTTTTTTTTTTATCAATTTCAACCCATTTCATTAGGAGGTGGGGTAATAAATTGTCAAAAAAGAAAGCTAAAAATGTATAATAATGTTTCCCAGGTATATTAATAACATACATCTGACATTGTTTGAACGTCTGCGACAATGTTAATGGCTTCATATCTTTTAAACATGAACAAAACGACAATATGGCTATATCAGAACATGCATGTTTTGGCCAGAAAAATCCATTTTTCACACCATAAAACTTATAAATGAAATTGTGTTTTAATTCTAATGAAATACTTTGATTCATATCACATTAAGGAAGCAACAGTATGTGCAATAATAATGGTATAATCCTTGTTCTTGACATTTAAACAATATCTTAATGCTTTTTTAGTCATTTTTATTGGGGGGTGGGGTAATTTTTTCTGCAATATTTCTCTCAGATGCCTGGTGACATGGTCAAATTTCACGCCATTTCGTGTATCTAATATTATTACACAATATATGTGAAAATAAGAAAAATCTAAAGACGAAAAATGCATTCTTTTTTTCAAATATAGCGAAAATTGCATCTCAAAACAGCAAAACATGCAGAAAAGGACATTTATAAATAGGTGTTTTAACAAAAATCTGTGGAAGAGTTTGTCTTTCACACATAGGTACGCAAACATGACATTATCCTGCATTGTGTTTTTTTAACCAAACTTGGAAATATTGTTTTAAACAATTGTTATCGACAATTTGTCAATGACTGGGGTAATTATTGAAACATTCGATAAATTCGAAAACAGTACCCATCTTTAAGGCTCAAAAGCTCGAAAAAAAGCCTGGTGTGCCTATATTTTTATACCGGCAAACGAATGCAGAGATTTCAAGCTACAAAATATAAGCAAATAAAAAAAAATCTAAAGAGAAAAGAATTACTCCCCACCCTCCTTAATGTCGTTTAACATGCCACGCTGTCTGTTGTCTTATTTGCTTAAATTTGCTTCATTATTGCGAAACACCTTGACTGTTTTGAGTTGCGGTATAAACTAAATACATGATAAGTGTCTTTAATAATAAAATATAATCGGTTCGCCGTGACAATTTCATAGGGGTTCGCTGAAGCTCGCCCCAATAAAATTGTCTAAAGCTCACCGATTATATTTTATAATTAAAGACACTAACCATGTATTTACTATTTACATGTACCTTTAGACTTACAGCTTCAACGCTTTGATAGTAAAGTGAAAATTGAAAAAGGGAAGGATCAAGAACTTATAAAATCAGAGCCCAACCCCCGACCCCACCCGACCACCACCCCATTAATATCACAAGGGAAAGAAGTCGAACCATAGAGTTACTACCGTAAACAAAATAGACAGCTGGTAAACCGGGTCAGCAACTTTTTCCCCAAACAGGTGGTGACTCAGATAATGTAAATGCAAATAAAAAGGATTATAATGGGGGAAAGAATCAGAATCACCAACAATAAATTTCTTAAACTAACTAAAATTATCATAATGTTACCATCAATATTATTAATTATAATTTCCTACCTGTACAAGTAGGTAGGTAGTTATCGAAATAGTAAATGTGCAATCTGAATATAGCATTTCAATTATTTATGAGTAGTTGATTAAGTCCTACTTTAGTTTGAGTACGGGAATTGTGATACTATTTGTGCTCATATCAAAAGATGATTTTGGAAGCTACAAAGCCAAATGTTTTACTTCAAGTTCAGCTGGACAGGCATTCAATTATTGAACTTAAATCTAGTATAATAGGATTCTGACAAAGGTTAATTGATGCTCAACCGACCAAAATATCAAATCAGTCATATAAAATTTTACTTGTCATACATGACACTGACTTATTATTTAAAGTGTTTCATTACTAAAACATGCCTATGCAGATACATTAACTATTTTACCGCCGAAAAATCGAAAATTTTATGAAGAAAAATTGTGATATTTTTCTTATTTCTGCTCAAAATATAGATTGTGGATACTCGTTAGAACCGCCTCGATGAGGCGGTTCTAACGAGTACCCACAATCTATATTTTAGAGCAGAAATAAGAAAAATAAGGTTTACCCGAGTAAACCTCACTTTTACTATATAAAAGTGGGAATCAAGGGGGTCAAAATTATATAGGCGTGTTTTCGTGATGTAAGTATAAAGAACATTCTTCATGAATGTAATAAGGTAGAAGTGTGGCTGCAACAAGAGACCCCTTTAAATCATGCCAAAGCCATTAAGCACATACGTCCTATTAACCTGTAAAATGTCTGCTTATGGAGCTCTTAACTGTTTAAACTATAGGGTATGTAAGAAGGAGTAATAGTATGAAAACTAATTTACTAACCGATCTTGTCATCACGAAAACACGCCTATATACTTTTTACCCCATTGAACCCCCATTTTATATAGTAAAGTACAGGGGTAAACCTCATTTTTCTTATTTCTTCTCTAAAATATAGATTGTGGGTACTCGTTAGAACCGCCTCGATGAGGCGGTTCTAACGAGTTCCCACAATTTATATTTTGAGCAGAAATAAGAAAAATATTACAATTTTTCATCTTAAAATTTTATTTTTTTCTGCAGAAAAGTTTACAATGTATTTGTATAGGCGTGTTTTCGTAATGAATTCCTTTCTTCCACTTTAGATCTGTAAACCATAAAATGTCTATCAAATGGGAAAGATCCATTGATACTGCCACATAATCTGTCAGTTGTGTTCACTTCACAGACTTGAAGATGAACCCCACTATGTGTTGGAATGCACTTATTTCGTAGATTTTCGAAAAATGTATTGCTAATGCATATGTTCACTAGGCCCGATACTAAATAAAATTAAAAACCAGTGCTTCAGCTGAAGTGCACGACCCGCCGGATGCTTTTAGCTTTATGAGTGTTACCATATATGGGTATGGTGGCCATTTTGGTCATGTGACCTGGACCTAAAACGGTTCCCCCAATAAATGCGCCTTATCGTAATGAGCTAAAATATATCTTATACTTTAGTACCGTATTCTGAATCGTTTGCAGGATAAAATGCATTCTCACTTTTCCAATACAAAAGCATATGTGTCAAAATTTGACCTAGGCACAAAGAAGGTCAAGGTCAACCCAGGGTCACCATTTTAGCAATTTATGATGGGCCTACATCCCAGATGCTATTTATCAAGTTTCGTGGAAATCTGCCCAGTGGTTCTGGAGAAGACTATTTTTGAAGGGTTTTTACCATATATGGCTTGGCGGCCTTTTTGGTCATGTGACCTGGACCCGATGAGGCTCCATATGAAATTTGACTTCAATCGGCCCAACGGTTTCCGAGGAGAAGCAGTTCATTGGTAAGATCTCATTGATATCTATCAGTATGCCAAAAATTGTTTAAATATTCCGAGCGGTTAAGTCACTATCACCAATTTTCACAAACGGGTTACAGACGGACAGACAGACAGACCATGTATGGCTTGGCGGTCATTTTGGTCATGTGACCTGGACCCCATGAGTCCGAGGCTAAACTAAATGGAATGTAATATTTCGCAAATTCATTGGTTAGATCTCATTGATATCTATCAGTATGCCAAAAATTGTTTAAATATTCCAAGCGGTTAAGTCACTATCACCAATTTTCAAAAACGGGTTACGGACGGACCCAAAGAAGGTCTAGGTCAACCCAGGGTCACCATTTTAGCAATTTATGATGGGCCTACGTCCCAGATGCTATTTATCAAGTTTCGTGGAAATGTGCCCGGTGGTTCTGGAGAAAACTATTTTTGAAGGGTTTTTACCATATATGGCTTGGCGACCATTTTGGTCATGTGACCTGGACCCAATGAGCAATTTTTGGTTTCCCTATTCCATTGAGGCTCCATATGAAATTTGACTTCAATCGGCCCAATGGTTTCTGAGGAGAAGCAGTTCGAAAATTTTCACATTTTTCGCCTCGGCGAGGCTATACTAAATTGAATGTAACAATTCGCAAGTTCATTGGTTAGATTTCATTGATATCTATCAGTATGCCAAAAATTGTTTAAATATTCCAAGCGGTTAAGTCACTATCACCAATTTTCACAAACGGGTTACGGACGGACAGACCGGCAGACCATATATGGCTTGGCGGCCATTTTGGTCATGTGACCTGGACCCCATGAGAAAATTTTGGTTTCCCTTATCCCATAGAGGATCCATATGAAATTTGACTTCAATCGGCCCAACGGTTTCCGAAGAGAAGCAGTTCGAAAATTTTCACATTTTTCGCCTCGGCGAGGCTATACTAAATGGAATGTAAAATTTCGCAAGTTCATTGGTTAGATCTCATTGATATCTATCAGTATGCCAAAAATTGTTTAAATATTCCAAGCGGTTAAGTCACTATCACCAATTTTCACAAACGGGTTACGGACGGACAGACTGACAGAATGACCGATTGACCGAATGACAGAATGACACGGTGATTTTAGGGCTCTCTTAGAAATCAACCGACTTCAGTCGGTTGCATTTTCTGCGGGCCGTGCAATCTCATGAGCTCAAATAATAGTGTTATTCATTTACCTTTTAAAATTGTGAAAAACTGCAAAGTGGTTGTGAAAACCTTTCAGGTAATCTTCAAGAATATTAATCTTGTTTATAAGAAATTCCATTCATGGTTGATGACAAGACCTCTTTGATGATAGTCTGAGTTATTAACAAGTTAACAACTCGGGAACTCGCGGGTTATTGGGCATGCTTGTCATGGTGGATGGTTCAGGTTCAAATTGATTTTTTTCTTTCTATCTTTTTTAAAACATTCTGGTTTTTGGACATGTACTGCCTCAATTGGTATAGATCTGGACCAGACTGCGCTTTGGAGAAGTTTGGCAGTGGGCTTATATCTTACGCTGATACTTGCAGCAATATTTCATGTGCTGAAGTTTTGGACTTTTTACTGTAATCTACTAGAATGTACATTTAATCTGGTTTATTATATGATGTCGCGGGAGTGTAATAACGTCATGTAATAAATTTGATAATCCACTAGTGGATTAAATATGCAAATTAGTTAGATACGCCCCGTAACATTACACGTACGCAGTCATTAAGGTTTACTAATGGCGGAATATTGACATTTTTGTAAAACAATCGTTAATAAAATGCGTTTTAAATGTTATATGACAAATAGAATCTTGCATTCGTGTTCATGTATTATTGAATTTATTAAACTCGTTGAGGAGTGTGTGTGTGTGTGTGTGTGTGTGTGTGTGTGTACTCACATTAAGAGGTATATGGGGTACTTGTGGGTACCAAAATGACATGTGGGGTACGGAAGAATTGTGGGGTATTTTTTTGTACCCCACAGAGAAAAACGTCATTAAACAAGTTTTTGAACTTCAAAGGCCCATAATTCTGTTTTACCCTGAGGTACCCCACAAGCACAAAAAACGCACAGAGTTCGACGTGGTGATTTCACACACCTAGTGTGAGTACAATTTTACACTTTCGCGCTACAAGAACTTGTTGATGACGTCACAGATTTAACATCCGGGTATTCTCGTACCAAAATGGCGGCGATGGCCTAACAGCGAGAAGCAGGTCAGTAATTTAGTAGATATGTTTAACGAGCAGACAGGAAGACGGATTTTTTCGGCGAATAAAGTGTCTGCAATTTAAATTTATTTATTGCAATGGTTATGGCCCCGGCCGAATCCGCCAATGTCAAGGGTTCTTCCAACAGGTTATCGACATAGATCGTAAGTTGTTGGATGCAGAATCAACACTTTTACAAGTTTTAGGCCCAAAATCTGAAAGATAATATATATCCGTGGAAATTAATGGGATTAAATTTTACTCAATTAAAAATGTTTCGCCTTGTCCTCAACAGACTTGTCGGAGCGATTGTCAGGATCTCGGGTCGTTTCGTCCGTGAGTCGTTTCGCCGATTTATGGACATCTCGGCCCCTAACAAACTCGGCCCCTGACAAACCCGGCCCCTGACAAACTCGGCCCCTAGCAAACTCGGCCCCCATCCAACTCCGTCCATAAAAACTCAGTCCCTAGCAGCATTTAGGTCCTAAAATAAATGTTTTTGTTTCCGAGAATCAATTTGGAAGGTGGATGGGTAGTTTCACAGAAAGTTTGAGCATATTTATCGTTTTAAATACGAAACCTTAACCACGATAAAAGACGAAGACTGTTACAAAGTGCCAATTGCAAACACCCTTCAATACAAACAATCATTTTTTGTTAAGGCAGTGCAGGATTGGAACAATCTGGACAGTTCTGTTATCCGCGCAGAAAAGGTAGAGGGCTTTAAGAAGGCTCTCTCCAGTCGCGACTAGGCGACCTAATCCAACTCCGTTGCGCCTATGCCAGAATTGGCCCTGCAAAGTACTTATACAGATACAGATATCACGGAAACCCATGCTGTAATTGGGACGGTGTTGGAATTGAGTGTGACATCATGAAAACATGCCTATATAATTTCGACCACCTGCAACCACACTTTTATATAGTAAAACTGGGGTTTACAAGGGTTTATATCAAATTTACTTTTTTCTTCTCAAAAACATCGATTGTTGGTTCTTATAAGAAAAGCCTCATTGATGTCGTTTTTACAAGTACCCAAATCTGTTTGCTCAAAAACATAGATTGTCAGATTGTTGGTACTTGTCAGAATCGCTCTGTCAATGTGGTTCTAATAAGTACCCAAAATCTATGTTTATAGCAGAAATAAAAAAAAATATGTTCATGTTTCATCTGAAAATTTCATATTTGGGTGGTGAAAAATCCAATATTTTAGAATAGGTGGTTTTTTGTGGTATTAACATTGCCAGTGTAAAACCAAATGTAAACCTATGGAAAACAATATTCGCCCCCGCCCCTCGGGGCTTGGGGAAATAGTTTGGGCTGCATGATGCTTCCACGCAGAGCTGCATGTGACCACACACGATTACTGGTAAACTGCTTAGAAGGCCTAAGCCTGCCCAGGCAAAGCGGTGTGAGTCAGATCGTCCAATGCATATACACCTTCTGATTTCATCGGGCGGTAGGGCTTGAGATGTCATTTCATCTCAGTGTCGGGTAAAAGTCCCACAAAATTGAAAGCAACGTCTCTAAAATGACTTAAATAGTGTTGACGGTGTCGTTATACCCCAATTCAAACAAACAAAAACAAATAGAATACAATATAGTTCATGATATACATGGTTCTCCACGATCTGATTGTGCGTTGGCGACGTTCATTTCGTAAACACTCCTATACAAATACATTGTCGATTTTTTGGCCAAAAATGGAAATTTTAAGATGAAAAATTGTGAATTTTTTCTTATTTTTGCTTGAAACATAGATTACGGTTCTATCGAGTACTCACAGTCTGTTTTTTAGCAGATATAAGAAAAATAATGTTTTAAGAAAAAAACTTAATTTTTCTGCCGTTCATTAAAAGTATGAATGACAACGTAGCGCTAGCAAAGTTTATATGAACCCCTTCGGTGTTAAGTTACTTTGCAGGCGATCCGCTGCTTTCATACTTTTATGATTTGTTTTTGTTTGATTTAAGGCTTAACGTCACCGTCAACACTGTAAAGGTCATTCTGGAGACGTTGCTTCCAGTTGTGTGGGATTTTTACCCGACATTAAGATGAAATGACATCTCAAGCCCTGCCACCAATAGGATTTATAAGCACATACCGCTTTGCCTGGGCAGGCTTAGATCCCCTAAGCGGTTTACCAGTACTCGTGTGCGGGTCGGTTTCAACTCTGCGTGGAAGCATCATGCAGCTTATATATTTCTTCAAGCCCCGACAGGCGGGGGCCGTCATACTTTCATGGACAGCAGAAAAATAAAATTCATTTCTTAAATGAACACACCAGTACCTCATGGGTTTAGGTCGGGTAAAAGCCCCATAAAATTGGAAGCAACTTCTCCAAAATGACCTATACAATGTTGACGGGGATGTAAAACAATCAAAATCATTGGTATTAATAGAAAAAAGGCTAATGGCTGTGGAATGGTCAAACCCTGCAAATGATAATAAAAGCAAAATGGTTCAATTTTTGTAAGTGCGCAATAGAACATACTACTAGTCTCTTTTTTAGTGGCAGAGATGTAATTACACGCCAATCAATCAACTACTTTATTAATTAAATCGGAAGGTGAGTGACAGTGAGGTTCATTTAACTCATGTGAGATAGGTTACTCATAATTTCATCAAAATGAGTTCAAAAGATAATTAGGCATATGTACATTAAAATATGTATAATATTTTGATAATAAGTCAATTCCAACACTAATATATACATATTCTAATTTTAGGGGCCGAGTTTGTTAGGGGCCGAGTTTGTCAGGGGCCGAGTTTGTTAGGGGCCGAGATGTCCTGTCACCGTTTCGCCCATTAGTCGTTTCGCCCTTGGGTCATTTCGCCTTTTTTCAAGCCCTATTGATTGAGGTTATGTTTGTTTTGGTATGTAAAGGGATTGATGGGGGTATTGGGCGCTCCAGAAAACTTGCCCTAGCTCTTTTGGTGCAGCTAGACGACCTACTAATGGCTTCTACTTCAGGTTTGAGGGTTACTGATGAGGCCTAATTGGCCGAAACTAGCTAGTCTGGCCCAGAAAACATGTACACTCCATACTTTTCAGTTCTGTGGTGTATTCCTTGCTTCCAAAGGATAACCCTTTTATAGAACATATTTGAGCAACTGCGCTACCACCTTTTTGAGAAAGCTATTCGAGCTCACATAAGGTCTTTGCAATAAAAATTAAAATGGGATTTATGGCTGTGGACATGACTGTTTACATTTAAAAATGTGACATATTTTTCCTTCTGCTCAAAACATAGATTTTGCATTAGAACCATCTAATTGTCTATGTTATAGAATCAGAAATACGAGAAATATATATATAAGTTTGATACCCTTCTGTAAGTATTGGAAGAAAGAAAGAAAGATTCGAAAACCCATTTTTCACTGTATAAAGTTTGGTTTAGAGGGGGCGTTATTGCATAGACTTGCTAACATGATGTTTTATTTACTTATCACTAAGTAATCAGTTGTTCTTTCTGCACAAATAGTGAAGTGATATAACTGGTTTCATTATTACGTTAATCGTGCTGACGGGGATGTTATCTATCTATCTTCACATACTGAGTCGGTCATATTTGGCCATTACCTCAGTTAAGTGGGTGGCTAAATTTAGAATTTTGCACAAAAAAACATCTCTGGATGAGCTCTTAAAACTATTTACAATCCGAACATAGAGGTATCCTAAAACGCCTACCTCTGAGTCTCAATCTTATACTGGCTACTTCTATTTCACCATCGTCTTCAGGTCCATCAAGCAGCTGTCCCGCTCTGCACCCTCTCCACCTGCTGAATCTGAGTTTTAACATATAGATGCCAAATGGGTGATGCATATTCAAGTTGAGGGCGAACCATTGTTTTATATGCAACATCCTTTGTCTGCCGAGGTGCAAAAGCCAAATTATGTCTAAGGAATCCTAAGGTCCTAGTTGCTTTAGATGTTATTTCAGAGATATGTTGACCCCAATCTAGATGGTCAGTGATGGTGATACTAAGATATTTGGCGGAATGAATCTGTTCCAAAGTTTGCTGGTGAAGTGTGCATTCATACTTAATTTGCTTGTCCTGACGGTGTCGTGACACCCTCATTGAATGGCATTTGGCTACATTGAACTTCATCTGCCAATCTGCTTCCCATTGTGCAAGTCAATCCAGGTCATCTTGTCAAATACGACAGTCAGAAGGAGAATATATGTCCCTATACAGGACACAATCATCAGCAAACAAACGGACAGATGACCTGATATTATATGGGAGATCATTGAGGAATACAAAAAGAGTACCGGTCCAAGGACTGAATCTTGTGGGACACCAGATAGAACAGGGACTGGATCAGACCCTCGGCCATCAAGTACACTTTGTTGAGAGTGTCCGGAGAGCCATGAGCTAATCCAACTATGTGTGGATCCTCTTATCCCATAGTAGTCCAATTTGTACAGTAGCCTTCTGTGAGGTACCTTGTCAAAGGCCTTGGCGAAATCCATGATGATCAAGTCAGTCTGTGGCCACGATTTATCTCTGAAAAAGTTCTTTCTTCCCTAGAACTATTCCTCAGTGCAATAGACTTCCATCTTCTGAGGTGAATGCCGAGACTGCAGCGGAGTTCAAAGCCCACACAGACATGAAAAATTCCCTTCTAAAAGGAAAGGCACTCAGTAGCCCATCAAATTTCCCAATTTGTCAATCTGCGCGCTATTTCTATTCCCAAATTTGCCAATCCAAGTGCTATTTTTCCCTAATTTAATGGCCCCTGGCCCCGGTTTCAGATTGGTAGGAAAATCCCTGGTGATGTATACCTGTATTTAGCACAGCCACATTGAGGCTGATCTTGTCATAGCAGGGGAGAAGTCACTTCTCCTTATTTGTTTTGCCTCAGATTGATCAAACGGCTTAAAATCATATAAAATAAACCTGTCTTACACCATACTAGGGGCTGTAGACTCAAGGATTCAGCCCTGGGACTCCTACCTTTTGGTTGGGGACTCCTACTTTTCAGCTGGTGACTCCTACTTTTCACCAGGTGGGAGTCCTGGCCCGGAGGTTATAAAACTTTTTTCATGCTCAACTCAGCAGAGCATGAAACTTTAAAATACTAAGAAGATGAGCGATTTTTCTTTCTCAGATAGCAGAGAATGTTATTTGAACTGCTCACAAATTTTAAAATGCCAACAACTCAGTTGAGCATGAAAAAAGTTTTATAACCTCGGGGCCTGGACTCCAACATTTAAAATCCTAACTAGTGCATATGAGAACCCTGCATGATATTAATGGGCACCTGTGTTCTGGATTTGACATTAAATATTTTGTATGCTACTTTGCTGCAAAGTCGGACTTGTTTCTGTCAGATACTGCTGGCCCGGGTCTGCCTAAAACAGTAATGATGCGTAATGATGCAAATTGATATGTAAAGATGCACAAAATAGTTTTGAAAATGTCTTCTTTTTAGCTCACCACTTCGGCGCCGTGGGAGCTTATAGGATAGGCACTTGTCCGTCGTCGTCGTCTGGCGTCAACACTTTTAAACTTCTCCTCTGAAGCCACTGAGCCGATTGGGTCCAAATTTTATCTGTATCATCCTTGGGCTGGGGGATTGAAAGTTTATGTTTTTTTATGAAAATCAGCTCTTTAGTTTGGTTGCTATGGCAACTTAGAGTTTCCATAGACTTATATGGGGAAAATTGAAAAATGGCATTTACTGCCAAGTCATTGCAGATATTTTGACAAAAGTTTATAGAAATGTTCCATAGGCAATCTACTATCTGCCATATGATTTTAGGCCTACTGGTCGTTTTTATTGGTTGTCATGATTTGCCTTAACAGGTTTTGTGTTTTTCTATGGTTTGGTTTGGGTTTTTACGGCCCTTTCAAGATTATTTCACTCATATCGAGCCGATCGTTAATCAGAGGTGGGCGAAAACCGGAGTACCCGGAGAAAAACCACCTGACCTTCCGTTGCAGAACTTCTTCTCACACGTGGCCCGAGCGAGGCTCGAACCTACGGCGGTGAGAGACCTAATGACTAAGAGTCAGCGCTCTTATCCACTAGGCCACGGAGGCCCGTTAATGTTTTTCTATGAAATTTGACCTTTTAGTTTTGTTGCTATGGCAACTTAGAGTTTCCATTGGCTTATAATGAGGAAAACTGAAAAATGGCATTTACTGCCAAGTCATTGCAGATATTTTGACAAAACTTACATAGAAATCTTCTCTTAGCCATATGCTTTTATGTCAACCTGGGGGTCCCCTAGGTTGTGCCCGGACCATTCCCCACCCCCTCCATTTCATAAAATGCCCTATACCTCTGAAAAATTTACAGATGTCCACCCCTAAACCCAGGACTTTATCCAGGTATTTTGGGAAAAGGTCCCTGGGCAAAATTGGGAAAAATTACGGACAAAATACAAAAATTGGGAATACAATTTCATAAGAGAAATGCCAGGATGATGAATTTTGCTCATGATAGTCTATTAATTTGATAGTGAAGCTGAGTGCAATACAGCTGTAGCTTCACTGTGGTGAATTTCATCTGGACTAGCCAGTGTTAACCTCTGATGTTAAGTATTATTTTCTCTGTTCCTTTTGTGGCTTTTATTTTTTCATTTTTCGGGGGGAAAAATATGGTGCAATTTGGAAAAAATTTAGGCTATTTTGCATTGGGAATGGGGCCGAATTTCGGCCCTGCTGAAAAGGCAGAAAATGCCCTGAAACCATATATATTCTTGTTCCTTATGATAAGATGCATTAATTGTCACCAACCTGGGGGTCCCCCAGGATGTGCCCCGACCCCTCCATTTCATAAAAGGCCATTTATCTCAGAAACCATTCAGATCCCCACCCCTAACCATATATATTCTTGTTCTTTATGATAAGATGCATTAAGTGACACCAACCTGGGGTCCCCCACGATGTGCCGAGGACATGCCCCGACCCCTCCACTTCATAAAAGGCCATTTATCTCAGAAACCATTCAGATCCCCACCCCTAAATCATATATATTCTTGTTCCTTATGGTAAGACGCAATATGTGACACCAACCTGTGGGTCCCCTGGGATGTGCCGGGGACATGCCCCGCCCCTCCACTTCATAAAATGGCATTTATCTCAGAAACCATTGAGATCCCCACCTCTAAACCATATTATATATTCTCATTCCTTACGATACGTTGCATTCAGTGACACTAACTTGGGAATCCCCCGGGATGTGCCAAGGCCATGCCCAACCCCCTCCTTGCCCCCTCCCATCGGGGGTTGAAGAAATAGATGGGCTGCATGATGCTTCCAAGCAGAGCTGAAACCGACCCGCACATGAGTACTGGTAAACCACTAAGAGGATCTAAGCCTGCCCAGGCAAAGCCGTGCAAGTGTCGGACCGTCCATGCTTATAAACCCTATTGGTTTCATTGGGCAGCAGGGCTTGAGATGTCATTTCATCTCAATGTTGGGTAAAAGTCCCACAAAATTGGAAGCAACGTCTCCAAAATGACCTTTGCAGTGTTGACCGTAATGACGGGGACGTTAAACCTCAAATCATTAAAAAAAACAACCCCCTCCACTTGATAAAAGGCTAAATATTACAGAAACCTAACAGATCCCTACCCCTACACCATATATTATATTCTTGTTCCTTATGATAAGACACATTCAGTTACACCAACCCAGGGGTCACCAGGGTGTGCCCGGGCCATGCTCCACCCCTCGACTTCACAAAAGACCATATATTTGAGAAACTGTTCAGAGCCCCACCTGTAAACCATATATATTCTTGTTCCTTATGATAAGATGCAATCAGTGACACCAGCATGCGGGTCCCCCGGGATGCCACAGGCCATGCCTCACCCCTTTACTTCATTAAAATCCATATATCTCAGAAACTGTTCAGATCCCCACCCTTTAACCATATATATTCTTGTTCCTTATGATAAGACTCCTTCATAATAGGCGATATC
This sequence comes from Lucinisca nassula, assembly GCA_963580285.1. Classification (NCBI taxonomy): domain Eukaryota; kingdom Metazoa; phylum Mollusca; class Bivalvia; order Lucinida; family Lucinidae; genus Lucinisca; species Lucinisca nassula. Next base: position 112,458,245 of record OY757017.1, on the reverse strand, counting down.
TCAGAAACCATTAACAGGCCTCCGTGGCCTAGTGGTTAGGAGCGCTGACTCTTGATCATTAGATCTCTCACCGCTGTGGTTGGAGCCTCGCTCGTTTCACATGTGAGACTCCAAGTTCTGGAACGGAAGGTCAGGTAGCTTTTCTCTGGGTACTCCGGTTTTCGCCCACCTGAATAATGATCGGCTTGATATGAGTGAAATAATCTTGAAAGGGCCATAAAACCAAACCAAAAAAAAAATCTCAGAATCCATTCAAATCCCCATTCAATAATCACATATACGAGGGTAGGCTGAAAAGTTCTGAGCCTGACCAAGAAGCAGGCATCGAACAGCCATGAAATTTTGTATTCATTAAATCCAAACCTTTATTACTTGATTTGACTCAAATGAGTTCAAGTTTAACTGCAATAACGTAGAAATTCCAGACCTTGAAAATTGATACTAGCACGTTTTTGAGAAAATGGACAAAATCTGGCATTGTGGTGTCATCAAGTACCTCCATAAAAAGGGGTTAGCTCCTAAGGACATTCATGCCAATTTGGTTGCTACATTACTTACGGGATGATGCTCCTTCATATGCAACTGTGAAAAGGTGGGGAGCAAATTTTAAGATGGGCAAGGACAGCCTTGAAGATGATGACCGGTGTGGACGACCCACAACGGCATCAACTGAGGAAACCATCAGCCAAGTGCACCGGGCCGTGATGGATGACAGGCATTTAACTGTGAATCAGGTAGCTAACACTGTTGGCATCTTCCGTGAACGAGTAGAGAACATTCTACACAGTGAGTTAGGAATGTCGAAGGTTTCCGCCAGATGGGTGCCACGGCTTTTGACGCCTGACCAAAAGTTGACCAAACTGAACCTGTCACAAGCCAACTTGGCTATTTTTGAAACAGACCAAGATGATTTTCTTGACCGTTTTGTCACTCAGGATGAGTGTTGGGTTCATCACTTAGAGCCAGAGACCAAATGACAATCCATGTTATGGAAGCACCCTGGTTGACCCCCTCCAAAAAAGGCAAAGGTCGTCTCCTCTGCAGGGAAGGTGATGGCATCAGTGTTCTGGGATGCCAAGGGTATAATATTCATAGATTACCTTCAAAAGGGCAGAACAATTAATAGGGAGTATTATGCAGATCTGCTAAAACAATTGCGAAAAGCAATTAAGGCTAAACGACCTAGAAAATTGACAAAAGGGGTCTTGTTCATTCAGGACAATGCGCCTGCTCATAAATCGGTTGTCCCAATGGCTGCTGTGCATGACTGTGGCTTCACACTTGTCGATCACCCTCCGTATTCACCTGATCTAGCTCCATCAGATTATTTCCTGTTTCCAAACATGAAAAAGCACTTGGCTGGGCAGCATTATCGAGAGGAGGTGATAGCTGCTGTGGAGGAGTTTTTCAGGGACCAAGATGACACCTTCTATACCACTGGGATCCAAGGACTCCAGCATCGCTGGAGGAAGTGTGTGGACCGGAAGGGAGATTATATGTTGAAAAATAAGGCACTTTCAGCATGGACAAACCATTGGATCTTGGTCAGGCTCAGAACTTTTCAGCCTAACCTCGTATTCTTGTTCATTGTTATTAGACACATTCAGTCACCCCCATCTTGTGGGGTCCGCAGGGGCCATTTCTCTTCCTGCCACTTAATAAAAGGGCCTCATATCGCCGAAACCATTCAGATCCGCACTGTTTAACTATACATGTAGATACTCTTGGTTCTTATGATAAGACTTACATGTATTCAGTGACAAAAATCTTGGGCTTTTCTTGGATCTGCCATGCCCAAATCTATCTATTGCTTAAAAGGCCTTACATCTCAGGAACCATACATTCCCCACTGCTTAACCATATATGTCCCTGTTCCTTTGATAAGACGCATTAAGTGACACAAACCAGGGCTCCATTGGGTCCATGCCCCACCCTCTCTACTTTATAAAACATCTAATATTTCAGATACAGGCCACATGTTTAAATACATGTACGTGGCTGCCATTGGACAGTGTCCACCTGAGCTCTGGTTTATGAAATTTGTCTCTTTGGTTTGTTTGCTATGGCAAGTTAAGTGTTTCCATTGACTTACATTGTATAATGGAGAAAATTAAAATATGACATATATATTTTGTCACACTTTCATAGTAATGTTCTTTTTGGCCTATTTGTTGCCACAGATGGGAAATTGTCAGTTGTCATCTGTTGTCCTGCAACAACACATTCAAGCGATATCAGAATCTGAAAGCCCCCGCCCATAGGGGCTTGAAGAAATATATGGGCTGCATGATGCTTCCACGCAGAGCTGAATCCGGCCCGCACACTAGTACTGGTAAACCGCTTAGAGGATCTAAGCCTGACCAGGAACCATGCTAATAAACCCTATTGGTTTCATTGGGCGACAGGGCTTGAGATGTCATTTCATCTCAATGTCGGGTAAAAGTCCCACAAAATTGGAAGCAATGTTTCCAAAATGACCTTTACAGTGTTGACGGGGACGTTAAACCTCAAATCAAACAAACAAAATCAGAATCTGAAGCCACTAAGCTGATTGGGTCCAAATTTTATCTGTAGCATCCTTGGGCAAAAGGCTTCCATGGTTAATTAAAATACATTGCTGCCAGTGGGCAGTGGCCCCCTGAGCTCTGGTGAGCGTTGTGGCCCATGGGCCATTTGTTTATGAAAATCATCTATTTAGTTTGGTTGCTATGGCATCTTAGAGTTTCCATAGACTTATAATGGGGAAAATTGAAAAAGGGCATTTACTGCCAAGTGTTTTGTTTGATTTGAGGTTAACGTCCCCGTCAACACTGTAAAGGTCATTTTGGAGACGTTGCTTCCAATTTTGTGGGACTTTTACCCGACATTGAGATGAAATGACATCTCAAGCCCTGTCGCCCAATGAAACCAGTAGGGTTTGGTAGCATGGACGGTCCGCCTCGCACTGCGGTTCCTGGACAGGCTTAGATCCTCTAAGTGGTTTACCAGTACTAGTGTGCGGGCCGGATTCAGCTCTGCGTGGAAACATCATGCAGCCCATATATTTCTTCAAGCCCCTATTGGCGGGGGCTTTACTGCCAAGTGATTGCAGATATTTTGACAAAACTTCCATAGAAATGTTCCATAGGCAATCTACTATCTGCCATATGATTTTAGGCCTACTGCTCATTTTTACTGGTTGCCATGGAAACCAAAATGCGAAAAATGAAAAAAACAAGAGGGCCCTGAATCGCTCACCTGAGTATCAGTGTCTGTATTCTTGGCCCAAGGGCTATAATTATACCCCCGCAAACGAAGTTTGAAGGGGGTATATAGGAGTCAGCTTGTCGTCTGTCGTCGTCGGTCCGTTACAACAAACTTTAACATTGCTCATAACTTCCTTATTCTTTGACCGATTTCTTTAATATTCACACACCACACACCTTGCCACTAGTACTTAAGATTGATATACACAAACCTGACCTTGACCTTTACGTTGACCTTGAGGATGCGGGGGTATAATTGGCACCCGTTAGGCGGCAGCTCTAGTTTGAATAAACTTGGTAGCGGTCCACTAGATAAGGCTTCAGACAAACTATCAAAGACCTGGGCCTTCTGGTTTCAGAAAAGAAGATTTTTAAAGGATTTCCCTATATAAGCCTATGTAAAACCGGCGGGCCCTGGCGCGTGGGAATTTTTGGCGCCAGGGCTATAATTTGACCAATCTCAGCAGAGGTTCACTAGTTGAAGCTTCACACCAGATATCAAAGACCTGGGCCTCCTGTTTTCGGACAAGAAGATTTTTAAAGGTTTTTCCTATATATGCCTATGTAAAACTAACTAGTGGGTCCTAGCGCAGGGACAGTTTTGGCCCAAAGGCTATAATTTGAACAATTTAGGTAGAGGTCCATTAGGTGAAGCTTCATACCAAATATCAAAGACCTGGGCCTGGCAGTTTCTGAGAAGATTTTCTAAAGATTTTCCATATATAACCAATTTTTAGGGCCCAGGGGGCGGGGGGGCATTTTTGGCTCCAGCACTATAATTTGAACAATCTTGGTAGGGGTCCACTAGATGAAGCTTCATACCAAATAGCAAAGACCTGGGCCTTGCGGTTTCACAGAAGAAGATTTTTAAAGATTTTCCCTATATAAGCCCATGTAAAACTAAAGGGCCCCGGGGCGGGGGCGTTTTTGGCCCCAGCACTATAATTTGAACAATCTTGGTAGGGGTCCACGAGATGAAGCTTCATACCAAATAGCAAAGACCTGGGCCTTGCGGTTTCAGAGAAGAAAATTTTTTAAAGTTTTTTCCCTACATAAGCCCATGTAAAACCAAAGGGCCCTGGAGCGGGGGCATTTTTGGCCCCAGCACTATAATTTGAACAATCTTGGTAGGGGTCCACTAGATGAAGCTTCATACCAAATAGCAAAGACCTGGGCCTTGCAGTTTCAGAGAAGAAAATTTTTAAAGTTTTTTCCCTATATAAGCCCATGTAATACCAAAGGGCCCCGGAGCGGGGGCATTTTTGGCCCCAGCACTATATTTTGAACAATCTTGGTAGGGGTCCACTAGATGAAGCTTCATACCAAATATCAAAGACCTGGGCCGTGGGGTTTCAGAGAAGAAGATTTTTAAAGATTATCCATATATAAGCCCATGTAAAACCAAAGGGCCCCGGGGCGGGGGCATTTTTGGCCCCAGCATTATAATTTGAACAATCTTGGTAGGGGTCCACTAGATGAAGCTTCATACCAAATATCAAAGACCTGGGCCTTGTGGTTTCAGAGAAGATTTTTTAAGTTTTCGGTGAAAAAAATCAATTTTCGGCTCCTGTGACCTAGATGTGCAATGGACCGGAACCATTTGAACAACTTTGAAAGGGGACCACCTAAGGATCATTCCTGTGAAGTTTGGTCAAAATCCGATCAGTGGTTTAGGAGGAGACGTCGTTTGAAGAAAAAGTTTACGGACGCACGCACGACGTACAACGGACAAAAAGTGATCCCAAAAGCTCATCTCGTCACTACGTGACAGGTGAGCTAAAAATACTAAAAAAAATCATCTGAGAAACCATATGCTCTAGGAGGCTGAGACTTTATGAAAATATTCACCATATTTGCCTTTATAGGTTTTGTGTTTTTAGCTCACCTGTCACATAGTGACAAGGTGAGCTTTTGGGATCACTTTTTGTCCGTCGTGCGTGCGTCCGTGCGTCAGTAAACTTTTTCTTCAAACGACATCTCCTAAACCACTGATCTGATTTTGATAAAACTTCACAAGAATGATCCTTAGGTGGTCCCCTTTGAAAGTTGTTCAAATGGTTCCAGTCTGTTGCACATCTAGGTCACAGCAGCTAAAAATAGATTTTTTTACTGAAAATTTTAAAAATCTTCTTTGAAACTGCATGGCCCAGGTCTTTGATATTTGGTGAAGCTTCATCTAGTGGACCTCTACCAAGATTGTTCAAATTATATCCCTAGGGCCAAAAATGCCCCCGCCCCGGGGATCTTTGGTTTTACATAGGCTTATATAGGGAAAATCTTTAAAAATCTTCTTCTCTGAAACCGCAAGGCCCAGGTCTTTGATATTTGGCGTGAAGCTTCATCTAGTGGACCTCTATCAAGATTGTTCAAATTAAAGCCCTATGGCCAAAAATGCCCCCTCTGGGCCCTCTTGTTGTATAGTATATGTCCAAGCATTACAGCATTATGGGCCCTTGTTTTGCAAACTTTTGTGGTGCAAATTTATTTCACATTTATCACTGAATTACAATGAAACTTCATACATATAACCACTATGAAGGGTAGATGTGCATGAAAGTTCTCTTCATGGTTTTTCCAAATGTTGCAAAGTTATTGGGCTTTGTTATAAAACTACTGTGCCACAAACTATTTCCACGCTTTTAGTGGATTCCAACAAATTTTTGTTTACACATTCACTTTGAAGGGTAGTTGGGTTTGACTTTATCTTAACAGCGTGTCCATGCAGTGCAGAGTAACGAGACATATATTAATATTACCCCATTTCAGTGTGTAATGCCTTGTGGGATACACTGTATATGGATTATCCCCACTCCAGTGGTTAATGCCTTGTGGGGTACACAATATCTTAATTAGTCTCACTCCAGTGTGTTATGCCTTGTGGGGTACATTCAAAGTGTTTAAGTTTAAATGCAAAGATTATGGGGACATATATTAATATTAATTATCACCACTTCAGTGTGTAATGCCTTGTTGGATACACTGTATATGAATTGTCCCCACTCCAGTGTGTAATGCCTTGTGGGGTACACAATATCTTAATTAGTCTCACTTCGGTAAGTTATGCCTTGTGGGTTTAAGTTTAAATGCAAAGAGTAACGGGACATATATATTAATATTAATTATCCCCACTTCAGTGTGTAATGCCTTGTGGGATACACTGTATATGAATTATCTCCACTCCAGTGTT